>JAOSBL010000009.1:23113749-23148990 GCA_027568915.1 Erythroxylum roraimae
ACGTGTCAAGGGCATGCATACAAAAAGACACGTGGGAGTAAAGTTGACCATTCTTATTATGTTTACTGCTCAAAATTGAGATTTATGATGTAACAGTGAAAATAAAGTCAATTAAAAAAGATACGACGGTAAAAGTAAAACAGTTAATTTGTTTAACTCAAGTCAAGAAGACTGAGAGACAATTGCAAGGCATGCTCTGCTTCTCTCAGGAACAATCTGATCAACTCCTTTTGGCCTCTTCTATACGCTCTGCTACACCACCTGTTTCTGCTCAATGAGTCTGCCAATTCCAAGTTGCTGCAAACCAGAAGAATGTGCATTACTCAAACCAGAAACAGACTAAAACTCATACCCTTAAAGGTGGTGATTCATATCGAAACATGGCAAAACAGCTCGGGTCAATCAAAATCGAAGTCAACGGGTCAAATCCAATTTAACCAGACAGCTTAGGTTTCAATTCTGATCAGATTCAAGTTAGACAAAAAAAAATTTTGGGGGGTCCAACTAATCGTGGAGAATTGAACCAACGTAACCCGAAATCTAATGGGCTAAAATAAGTTTGTCCAGACCCGGATTTGACGCATTGCCGGTATGAATTGAAATGGGCCAAACCCAAGCAGAGCTGCTGGTCTGTTTCTTTAATTCCGCAAGCGGACAGAGCTTCGGATTGGTCTGATCCGTTTTTCCTTCAAATAAAGATGTCATTTTGGTCAGCCGAGGACTTTTACCCATTAAGCAAAATGACATCATTTTGTCTCGGTTGACTAGGATGTTTCAAGTCAAACCAAGCTGTGAAACTCCAATCTGACCCTAATCTAAAACTCGAAAATTTAGTCTTTGAAGATCGAGTTAGACCCAAATTCGGGTCAAAACGGACTTGACCTATTGGCTTCGGACCAGATCAATTGTGTTCTCAAATTGTCACCCTAGTGATATATCTGCCACTTTGAAATAAAATCAGATGTACCTTCGACATAGCTCAGGACCTTCCTCTGGACCCTCCTCAGGCAGCTCAGAATCATGCTGCTCTGTTCCAGACCACTCTTCAATGTCCACCATCCTTGCATATGAAAATATTAACGCTGTGAGCTGTACATATTAAAAAAATAAGAAAATATTTGTACTTTTAATGAAGAAAAAGAAGGAAAGATGAAAAGATTTGGTATACTTGGCATGCAAAAGATCAACAAGTAATTGGAAGGCTCCTGAATCACCACAAACTTCCCATACAGCAGCTCGAACTTCTGCTTCTGTTGGTTGCCTCTTACCTTCAGATCCTACGAGCTTTAGGTTGAAAAAAAAAAGAAACAAAGAAAATGTTACAAGGAAGTTAAAAGAAGCAGAGAATTTGTTTGTTCTAATGGAGGAATGATGTCAAAAAAAGCTGTCTATACCTCTTCGAGCAATGAAGAAACTTTATACAGCTCGTCTTCTTGCATTGTTATTGTTCTTAATGCAGTTAAAAATTCCTCTGGGAAGACCAAGTTTTTCACATAAGAAGGTGATTTTCGATGACCACTCCAACTAAAGTTGCAAAACCTGTCAGCTTTTTCCTCAATCTTGCAGTCGTTATTTGGGTTTTCAGGAGGGAAAAACCCATGGTCCAGTAAGCTCTTAGGTAAAAGACATCGCATTTCGGCTTTCTGTGAATACAATCACTTTACTCAGTTAACTGAATCTAATTCTGAACAGAGACAATTTCAGTTTCTCTTCTAGCAAATTGCAATAATGAGCAAGTAAACACCAACCTGTGCTTCAAGAAGCTGCATTTTGGATTCTGAGGAAGGAACACGCTGAATTGCCTCCGTAGGGTAATGCACCTGGAAACACATGTATCGTTTGAATTAAAACAAATCTAGTATCTTACTCCAAATAAGGTTTAGTATAGAGACAACAGAAACTGACAACAGATTTGCTTTAATACAAAATCGAAAATAATCATACTTGATCAAGCTGAACATTACCATAAGATAGTCATCTGGATTATTCTCCATGACAAAGCCATATAGGTACAATAGCTCCTGCGTTATTTGTGCTTGATTAGAAGGGTCATTAAAACTTCAAGCAAATTCAGTTGTGTATTGCAAGACAATAATTCAAGGAAGACAAATACTGATTAAAAGACAGAAACTCGTTAAGAAGAATATCAGACATTCAACACCTATAAGAAGAAGATCTCAAGCACTAATAATACAAGCTTTCAATGTCAAAAGGAAGTACCTCATTTCCTTTGTTACCATAACTAATGGAAATCTCTTTCTCAACTTGTAAAGGAGTCTGTTCAGCTTTCAAAGTGGGACAAGAAAGAGTCAGAAGACTTCACGTTAAAAAAATATATAATCATGAGCACTTATAGAAAAAAAGAGCATTGAGATCAGAAAAGACAGTACCAGAAAGAAGATACATTGACAAAGGAATTCCAGTTATCAAGCCTTCTCCATCAACTTCCCATGTTGCTACAGCCTTCACATCTAAACAGCTATGGTCTCATCAAATGATGAAAAGAAGTATACAACTAATCTAAGATGTTCCTTGAGACTATCTAGAAAGGTTCCCTTTCATTTTCTTAACAGTGAAAAAACACATACTTTCATGCAAAGCTTAAGAAGTTGCTAAATGAAAATTAACATATGCTCGATAATCTTGGCGAGCAATTGAAATTTGAAGAAAAATGTTGGAAAGTTTCAAATAAAACAGATTGAAAAAGAAGAAGAAGAAGAAGATCAGGGAAAAGCAGTG
Source organism: Erythroxylum roraimae (assembly GCA_027568915.1). Taxonomy (NCBI): domain Eukaryota; kingdom Viridiplantae; phylum Streptophyta; class Magnoliopsida; order Malpighiales; family Erythroxylaceae; genus Erythroxylum; species Erythroxylum roraimae. The sequence continues at coordinate 23,116,489 of JAOSBL010000009.1, forward strand.
GAATGATTTCAATTGGCCGACTGGCATACCATGATTGCAAAAATCAATTCCAGGAACAAGACCCTCTACCCAAATAGTCTCCCCTTGAATTGATGTGTATGGTACTCTTTTGACTTGGTTTTCAACTCCACTGACATTGAATTCTGATATAAGAACCAGAAGAATTTAGTTTGATTCACCTCATGAGCAACCAAGCTCATTATTGAAAGAGAAAGTAGTGACAAACAAAATACTTTTAGAGTGCAAAATAGTAACCTCACTTTTATCATTTGATCTAGTACTCAGTTCTCCAGTAAGCATATTGTCATCAGAAGCCACAGATTTGTCAACTGAATTTTCACCATCTTCTTCCTGTTGGATTTGTGGAAACACAAAAGAATGTGGGAGAGGAATGTTCAAAGCCCTACTCCAGAACACAGAATGTCCCCTATAGCATTATGGATTTATCAAATTATTGACGGAAAGCAAAAGCAACTAGAATATGATCACACGACTAAAATATTGCCAATGTCAAACACAGTCATAGTTTAGAAGTACCTACCAAAGGAAATCTTCAAAAGACACATTACTGCCAAAATAAGAAATATCAGCATCTCAGATTGTCCATAGAAGATGAGTTCACAAAGACGATTCACATAGAGAAATTGACAAAAGAAGATAAATCTATTTGTGCGTGCTTGTGAGGATATGCAGATGGAAACCAGATTACGCATCAAAAAGACTACAAGAATATTGTTCACTTTTTGAATAAAGAGATAGGACAAGATGAAATTTGTCAGACCAAACACTGACCTGTCCATGTTCCCATCTAAAACCAGAAGTTTCTTCACCAAGAACTTTACTTTGTCATCAAACAATGAATGCAACACTTTTTTCTGTTAAGAAAATTGAAACTTGGTCATATATGCCACTGAATTAAGCTCAAGCACTCAACAAAGCAATCACATAAAAACAAAGTCATGCCATCTATTGCATTTAACATGAATGTTCTTTAGATCAAAGGTGAAAATGAATCAATGGTAAAAGTATTCCGACACGAAAATCCTTGCATTAACTTACTGAACTCTTCTAGGACCAAAGCCAAGTTGATTAGACATGCGCTCATTTCTTGAACAAATACAGATGAGTGACCAAACAATTCTTACAAAACATCAGTTTGTATTCACTAGAGTACTTCAAATCAATGCAACTTCCATAAAAATGCGACTCATCCAATTCTCGTGGTGCAGATTTATGATTTACCTGCATTTCAGTTGCTTGATATAAAGTTGTCCCTTTCAACTCAGAAAGCTCATCATTCGTAAACCAAAGCGGATTTCCAAAGGTGCTCGGAAGCATGTCAAGGTATCTTGTATAATTTTCAACCCAAGTAAATTTTGCCTGCCAATCTAGAAGCAAACTCCTGAACCAAGGAAAATGAAGCGTATGAACTACATACTTACGGTTTCCAGGAAGAGTTCTTTCGAAGTCGTTCCAATGTTAGGAACAACATGATCAGAAACCTGTCATCCACTTCTCCTTCTTCAAACATCGCTCTACACTCTGGTCCAATTAGAGGATCTTGTAGCACTCTCATAGGTGTTATCGCTAAATCTAGCGGAACAACAAGAAGCACCCCTGAAAATTTCAAGAAAAATCTTCAACCAAATGTGCACGAGAACAGAAATAAGTGGAAAACAGCGAGCTAGTTAATTTCTTTACGGCATTTGAAAATAATAATAATAAAGACATGCAACATTCCTAAGCTCGAAACTCACCTACTTCCCTTCTCTTACAACGATCAAAACCAAAGGAAACATGAAAACAACCAAGCAATTTACTACGACTGCTATAACTCCATGATCTATTACATTCAGATAAATGTAAAGCATTCAAGGGAAGTGCTTAAATTACCTTCAGGGACGTCCCCTGAAGAAAATAAGCCAAACCCTTTACTACGATCGCAGTACTTGACCTTACAACCTCGCAGTTCAGCTCCATTGACCTGACTTGAAAGAAACCCAAAGAAGACGAACAGAACAAAGAAATGAGAAAGAACTGAGCCAGATGAACATAACGTGAAGATAAGTTCCAATACAGTATTTAAAGAACCAGAAATAGAAACTAAAAGAACTTAACAATCGTACCTGGAGCCATTGGAGAAACCTTTCAAGCTTTTCTTCTTCAGCACCGGGCATCGGAGCAAACAAGCAAGGCACGAATGTAAGAGAGACAGAGAAGGAGCGAGAGAGACGTTAAAACCCCGTTTGTAAAGTATAGGGTTTAAACTTTAAAGTGCTTTTGGGCTTGTAAAAAAACGCTAACATGACAATTACAACAAACACGGCCTTAGATTGAGCACGGCGTCGTATTGGATTCTTTCTTTTCCACTTGTATTTTTAATTTCTTAAAAGAAATATTTTGATATTTCACTTTTAATCTTTTTCATTTGTTTTATAATAACTCAAATCAAACTATTCGAGTTTTAAAATTTGAATAAAAATTAGTTTTATTGAATTTAAATAAATGTTATTAAACTTAAATTCAATAAAATTGAACTTAATTATTTAAAACGATACTATTTTGAAAGAAATTTAAGATACTCAACCTAAATTTTATGCCAATCTTTCAAACTTGAATCTGATCTAAATTTTAATTAATATAAATCTAATTTAATAACTTCAAGGTGAATCAAACTAAACAAAATAGAATTACTAAGCCTACACATGACTATCTTTTTTTTTAGGGATAAAAATGAGCCGGGTCAAGCTACCTATGTTTGAGCTCATCCCGACAACTTCTGCCCAAGTTTGAGCTTAACTTGAGGTCTGGTTGGACTTAAGGCAGTTAAACTTATGTTTAAGTCTCTGTTTGGTTGGGCTTATATCAATAGAGCTTTTATCAATAGAATTTTTTCCTGTAAATTTTTTCTGAAAATAATTTTTCTAAGAAGCTAGTTGATTGTTTGACTGTCATTTAAAAAAGAACTTCATACAGTAGACTGTTTGGCAACATAAAAATAAAAAGTACTTTTAATTTTAACTATAATTTATTTTGTAGTAACAATTATTTATACATATAAATATTATTTAAAGTATATTAAACAATATGCAAAACACAATATATTAATTATTATATAATTATAAACCATATAAAACATAAATGAAAATATATAGATAACCAAATCTTTTATATGGAGTATAACATAAGCAAAACTAATATCAAAAATAAATATTAAAAATTATATAAAAAGCCCTATAATAGGTTTGCAAGATAAGCGTGAAGATGAGTTTGTGGGTATTGTGAAAATTATGGGTAAAATATAAGAGCAAAAGAGACTAAAAATAGGCTTATTAAATAATATGAAAAATCTACCTGAAAAAAGTCATTTGAGTGACTTTTTTGAGAAGCTTCAAATTTGAGCTTTTCAAAAAGTTATATTTTTGTTATTAATTAATCTGAAAAATCTACCCGAAAAAGTCATTTGAGAAGCTTTTTTAAGAAGCTCCAAATTTGAGCTTTTAAAAAAACTATATTTTTGCTGCCAAAAAAGTCATATATATATTAAAGAAACATTTTTATATTTTACAGCCAAACATCCATTTTTCTTAAAAAAGCTTTTGTGGTGAAGAAAAGTGCTTATTAACCTCCCAAAAGTCCATCCAAACAGCCACTAAAGCCTGAATCGGTATTATCCAACTTGATTTTTTAAAAAATTAAAAAATAAAAAACAACAGCCTCTTTTTACAAATTGATGTTATTTTTCACAAAACGAGGTTGTTTTCTAATAATTGTCAAGTCTCGAATTGGACTAATCTCGGACAATAAGAGTCTAAGCCTAATCCAAAGCTTTTTTTTAAGAATCAGGTTCAAAAATCGATTAACTTGGGCCTAGTCTGGGCCAATTGTGTATTCATATAACTATACACTACAACTCAATTCTATGAGTTCTTCTTTTGCTTTAATCAGGTAGGTACTATCTATAATGAGTGTTATTTTTTGAGTAGTTATAAAATAATTCGTAAATTACACATTTTAAATGCAATAAATTAATAATTTAAAATTAAATGTTATACAAATCAAAATAATATTTATAAAATTATAATATTTTCACTATTAATTAATAATGTATTTAAAAAAATAGAATAGATTACAATTTTTTTCACTGATTTAAATTTTTAATCTCTTAAATTAAAACATTATTAATTACTTGAATTACCTGAGACGCCAAAATAGTATTACTGTTTTGCTTGTTCCTCGTAAAGTAGCTGACCTTAATCTTGGAAAGTACATGTAGAACTAGATAAGGGTCTTGCTTTCATTCAGAATCTTCAACTAGACTTATGATTTCCGAGATTGAACCGATTCAAATTTAACCAAACTAACTAATTCTAATTACTTTAAAGTTAGTTTATATCTGTAGAGCTTTTGTCAGTGAAACTTTTTTCTGTAGATCTTTTCTAAGAAAAATTTTTATAAGAAGTTAGTTAACTGTTTGGGTATTATTTAAAAAAGATCTTTTTTTAAAGAGCAACATACAGAGGACTTTAGCAACATAAAAATAAAAAATATTTTTAATTTCACTATATTTTATTTTGTAATAAAAATTAGTTATGCATATAAATATTATTTAAAGTATATTAAACAATATGCAAAGCACAATATATTAATTCTTATATAATTTTAAACCATATAAAACATAAATGAAAATATATCTAACCAAATCTTTTATATGGATTATAACATAAATAAAACTAATATCAAAAATAAATATTAAAACATATAAAAAATGCTAAAAATGAGTTTGCAAGATAAACGTGAAGATGAGTTTATGGGTATTGTAGGAATTATGTGTAAAACATAAGGACAAAAAAGATTAAAAAATAGACTCATTAATTAATCTGAAAAATATATCCGAAAAAGTCATTTGAGAAGCTTTTTAAGAAGTTTCAAATTTGAGTTTTTTAAAAAGTTTTATTTTAACTGTCAAAAAAGTCATAACTATTAAAGAAATATTTTTTTATTTTACAGCCAAACACCTATTTTTTTTAAAAGACTTTTGTAACGAAGAAAAGTAATTATTAACCTCTAAAAAATTCATCCAAACAGTCCCTAACTAGAGTTGTATTATAAACAATGTAGCTCGAATTTGTTGTCAACCCTAACTAAGATCAATAATTTGTCAATATCAATAACCCACACAACAACACCTAACCATGCAGACATTAACTCTGGTAAATGAAACCAAGCAAATACTACGTTAGAGACCAACAAATGAAAACAAAGAGAAGGAACAAAAAAACCTCCGACGTACGACAAGATAGGAGTTCATATCGGACAGGTTTTTGATCATCTGTACAAGGAGGATGAATCACGTAACACTATCGTGTCCCGTTTTGTCAAGTCACGAACACACTCCCACACCTTCATGAAAACCGCCATAACGGACCTTCACACATCACTCGTGCCTGCCGTCCTGCCCGTAACCTCCCATCTTCTTCGTATAAATATACAACTCCATACGCAGAACCTGCAGCTTCTTCTATCTTCGTATATATCAGCACATGGGTCGGGTTAATCTGTCCAAGAAGCAAAGGGTCACCTTGGTTTTTCGCGTAGCAGATGCAGCTTCATGGTACTGTGGGGTTGTTCTTGCAGCCCTCGTGCTTCTGAACTGCCTGAGAGAGACATCATCGGATATGATTCATGTTCGAGGGAGACAGGTTTTGGAACGAGGGTGCGATGAGATTTACGTTGTAAGAGAAGGAGAGACGCTTCATAGCATCAGCGACAAGTGCGGAGATCCGTATATAGTGGAGAAGAACCCTCACATTCATGACCCAGATGACGTTTTTCCTGGACTTGTCATTAAGATCACTCCTCTTACTCCCAGAAAGTTGTAATAACGAAATCAAATATTTCGAGTGTGAGCTTTAGCTTTCTTCTTCTTTTTCATTCATGTTTGGATACATTTCCTTCTGAGTTATTTTGTTTTCTTCCTCCGATTCTATCTCGAATGAAATGAACCATCCAAAGCTTTCAGAGATCGGATTTTAGAACAAGATCAAGTAGAAGGCGTCGTCTATTTAAAATAATATTATTTTTTCATAAATTTTCAAAACTACGTCGTTTTAAGTATTCTTCATAGTTTGATAAAACCACGTCGTTTTATATCTGTTCAAGTACAGCATTAGAGACTACTCAATGTAAATTGAGATATTATACGAATTAAACATATACGAAAATTTAAAAAAATAACTCATATTTAAATAAAAATATAAGGAAATTAATTTTTATTATTTATATTATTTTATTAATTGACAATTTCTTAAAAATCATGATTGAATTCCGACTAATCTAATTAGACTTTAGTGTACCTAACAAAGTTCTCTGCTCCATTCACAGAAGGAAATAACTAAACTATTTTTTTTGGTGGTTTGGTCATCGTTATCAAATAAAGAAAATCTTATTTTACTCTATATTATATTATCTATAATAGTGATGATTTGGTCATCATTAACAAATAAATAAATATTATTTTATTTTATTTTATAAACTTTATTTTATAATAATAATAATAATGACTACTAATAATTATTAAAATTTGACCATAAAGTTTTTTCTTTCACAAAATAATGGGAGTTGATCCTCTGGCCCAGGTACTCTGTACCTAGCCTGTGTCAGAGGATCTCAGCCCTCCATTTAAGTTGGTACAGAATACCTAAGCCAGAGGATCTGAAGGCCAAAATAATAGCTACTTACAATTGATGACTTTCGTTCGACTCTCGCAAAGCAGAAAGTTCTATGCCAATTTTTTCTTCATTATATATAATATTTGCAACTTGTTAAGAAGAGTGGGTTTATTCTTTCACAAAATAATAGTAATTAACCTCTATTAATTATTAGCCAAATCTAACTTGTATTAGTTTATATTTCTGTTTGATTTCTTTATTATATATAACAAAAGCGAGCCTTGAAGTAATTGATAAAGTTGCTACTTTATAATCAGAAGGTCGTAGGTTTGAGTCACACAAAGTATAGCTACGTGTAATTGATGACTCTCATTTGACTCTCGCAAAACAAAAAGCCTATGCTAATTTTTTCTTTATTATATGTAATATATTTGCAACTTGTTGAGAAGAGCAATAGTTTACTCTTCTTCTTCTTCTTTTGTTTGTCTTCCTTTACGAGTGGGATGTATAGATTTCCACGTACAAATTAGCCTCGTCACAATTATTAATTCATCATCTTTACGTGATTGGAGAGTGAAAACAACCTTTTGATCACTTGCGATCCATGAGATTCGCATTGCAATTTTCTATCTTCTTGATAACCACTTTGTGCCATGGAGACCAAACAAGCGTTTCTTTCGTGATGATAATAGCTTAGATCTGGTTTGACATATTATTAAATGGATTACCAATTTTTAAAGTTGATGACACGCGGGAAGAATGTTATTTCCGATAGGCCTATATGTAATATGACATAAAAATCTTACAAAATTATAAATGAATGTGCATGCATATGTAAGAAATAAAGTAAAATAAATAAATAAATCAAATAAACATAAAGACCCTGTTTAGCAGACAGCGGATTGCTGTTAGTTCAGTGATTAGCTGATAGCTAATTCTATCAGCTAATTTAACCAGCGGATAATATCAGCTAATTTGACCAGCGAATAATATCAGCTATTTAGTAAAATTAGTTATTTAGTATTGATTGTTAATATGTAAAATGACTTATCAGGGCATGATTTTAAAAAAATTATAAGAGCATGAATATTATATTTCTTAGTATTTCGTTGAATATTCTTATAAGAATTTAGATTTAGATATTTATTTTTACAAAAATTAAGGTTATAACTCTAATAAAAAATATAATAATAATCTAACGTTAAATTCTTTATTAATATGAATGATGCAGCGAGTTACATTATATTAGTATTTTTCATATACTATGTATGAATTTTATTATTTAATAAATTAAAAATATTTATAATTATACTATGACATAAATACTATATATAGTAGTTATATATCAAAAATATTAATTTAATGTGACTCTTTATGTTCAATAAATTAATATTATGGTATTTTTAAATGTAAACCAATATTATAAAATTAAATAAAGATTAAAAAGTTTAATTAACCCCTTTATTATATTATTCTAAACTTTACGACATAATTGTATGATTAAAAAAAGTCAATTTCGAAAACACACAGAGCAAAAGTAAAGAGTAAAGTGAAGGGCAATATTGTCATTAGGCAAACAGCTAACTCTAAAAGCTCCTCTTATGGAGCTTTTATAAATCAGCTAATTAGGGTTAAATAAGCTAACTAATAAGTTATTTACCAAACGCATCAATAGCTTTTTAAAATAGTTAAAAAGTTAATTTTTAGTCAATAAGCTAAAAAATAGCTGATAAATTGTTTTGCCAATCACTTCCAAAATGTAAGAAAAACAATTAAATACAAAAATAAAACACAATACAAATAAATACTAGAGCGAAACAATAATTGCGCTATTAAAAAAAACGAGCAAAAGTAATAAATATAACACAAAATAGCGTACACGTAAAACATATCTAAGATTAGCAAAAATACATATCAAAAGAGACTTATACTAACCACGAAAGACTCGTACAAAAATAACTCTAACTAGACTTGTAAAAACCTTAATTACGCCACATAAGAACAAAAATAAGTTATACACCCTAAAAGACGAACAACAAATTTTATCTATTTTATTTTTTTTGTAAATACGTTTTTTTTTTGGGTAAAAAAGTGAGCTAACAATTAGCTAGAGCTAATAACAGGATTAATGTGCCGAGTGCGACTAACACCCATGCGATCATCATTGAGAGTTTGCACTATAACATCCGGGGGTTGTTGAAAAACCACCATACCCAAGGACACCTCAGGTCTGATCCGAGCCATAGCATCAGCTGTAGCGTTTCCCTCTCTAAAAACGTGATGAATCTTGACTTGCCAACTGCGTGACATCAGCTCCCGAATGCTGCAGATGAGTGCATTGTCCGTACTCTCCTGATTATGGTTATTGAGCCATTGAATCACCGACATGTTATCACTCTCAACCTCGACCTTGTTGATGCCCAAACTCCAAGCGATTTGCAAGCCATCGAGCAGCCCCCACAGTTCCGCATTTGTAACCGAACAGATTCTGAGAGTGTGAGCAAAACCGGCCAGCCACGAACCATTGGTGCTGCGTAAGATACCCCCCGCAGCAGCAGCCCCAGTCAACGGATCGACGGCGCCATCCACATTCAGCTTAGTCCATCCCGACGCCGGTGGCTGCCAGCAGACCTGCATCGGAAACGCGGCAGCCCTACGCCCCGATTTCATACTCGAAGCTTTCATTTGCTTAGCCCACCCTTGTCCCTGAATTACGATAACATTTGAGAAACTAAGTAAAATCATAATTTTGTAATTTAGCCTTAAAAAACCAAAAAAATAAAACCATAAAATCCCTTTTATGATTTATCTTCTATCCTTAAAATCATGATCTTAAGAAACCAAAAATATGAAACCCTAAAATCCTTTTTATGAGTTATCTTCTATCCCTAAAATAATGAGTAGTCACTCAAATCCACCACCCAAAGAATATGTGAAACCCTAAATTCCCTTTTTTAAGTCTTTCTCCCCTACTCAAAGCCACCACCCACTAGCATGAGTAGTTTCGCATGCCTAACTTCTCCGACCAAATCATCTAGCATCTATCTCTCCTACTATGGCCACCAGTGTCTCCTAAGTATCCTAACTCGACTCCTCAAAATTAGTAACTCAATCTAATAGTTGATAACCCTATTATATTATTAAGAAGCATAATGTTGAATTTAAATGTTTCCTTTGGTGAGATTAAGTTTTAGGCCCTTTTAACTTTCTATAAGGTATAATTATTAGGTCATATATACTTAATTTGATGTATCATAAAATAATAATTGGGTTCACGGAACCTAGGTTTCTATGTGCCAACACTAAAATTAAATAGGGCAAATGAAAAATTGTTATGAGAGACATTAAAGAATGTGAAGGACAAATATCATCCTTTAAAAGAGTAGCTATATAGAATAGTTCATATCAACTTAATTTATTATTTTGTAAAACCTAAAGCTTTCCTTTCATTAAATATAAATTTTTATTTTTGGTGAATAGTGAATTTGGGTTAATAGTGATTTTTAGGGAAACCAACCCCAAAATATTGAAAATTATCATGAATAGGTATTAGAGTCTAATGATCCTAAAATGGATTGAAAGTAAGTCTGATCAGATGGATTTCAAGAGTTCCAAAAGTTTAGGGCTAAAATGCCCTTTTTGAAAAATAAAGGGCATTGGTGATTTTAAACCCATTCAAAAAAATTTTAAAGCATCTTATCAATAAATATTAACCCTAATTATAGAATTTTATGGTCAATTTGATAATAAGACGATTATGAAATATTTTCAAATTTTAATTCAGTTAGTTGATGAATTAAACTCATTAAGGGTAATTTTGTCTTTTTACATAATATTAGTGGATTAATGAGTCATTAGAGATGGCCAATGAGAAAATGACATGTTTGTGATGAGTCATTAGAGATAACCAATGAGAAAGTGACATTTGTAAAGCATTAAAGGAGTATAAAAAGCAAAACTTAAGACAAATTGCTTCATTCTTTTAATATAACGGTGAGACCAAAAAACAAAAGAAGAAAAGAAGAGAACCAAGGGAGAACATCGGCCAAGGAAAGAGAAAGAAGGGGTAGCTGATTTTTCATGGTTTTGAGTTGGATTTGGAGAGATCTTGATCAAGTATAGATGCTCGTCAAATACCCAAAAGATTGAAGGAAAAAGTGTTAAGTTTTCTCAGTTTAAATTTCTAATTTTTTTTGGGTTTTTGAGTGGGATAGAAGTGTTTGAAATCAATGATGATTTTTGACTTCTTATGGAGTAAATAATGAGATTAGAAGCATTTAAGGTTTGAAATTAAGAAAGTAAATCAAGATGTAAGTCAGCCATGGCTAGGGTTCTTTAATGTGAAATGATCCAAAATTTTGTTTATGATGTTTTTATGATATTCACAGCATGGTTTTGATGCTAATGAAGTAAAAAAAATGAAAAAGAATTGATTTGGAATTGGATTGGAAAATTTTATTGTAAAATAAGTTAAGTTTAGCCTTAAGGGCATTTTTGGTATAAAAGTATGGTTATGATGTAATGACCATGTAAATGTGATTAAGTATGGTCATTAAGTATATTTATGGCACGGGAATTATTAAATGAAGTGTTATGTTATTATTTGGAAAAAAAATTAGTACATGGAGTGTATGTGACAGGAGTGAAGTTGAAATGGTTTATGATGTGTTTGGATGATGTCTAACATGGATCTTAGGTGAATTATGTTGAAAAATTGGAAAGAAAATGAAATGATTATATATATATATGGTGAGGACAATTCGGCCTTAAGAGGAAATACAGTTATTGGTGTTAGTTGTTGAAGTTTGATTATGGTTATGGTGAATTAATTGGGTGATTTTCGAAGTTGATTTTGAAACAGAGAACAATAGGTTAGCTTGTGGAAGTAAGTAGAAATACGATTAGCGTATGTGTTACGTGATTAAATATTAATATCGAACTTGGTTAAACCTAATATATAGTTTTAATGCCTTATTTTCGAATTTGAAAATAAATTCCTAAGCAAAATGCAATTTGTATAGGTAAAGGAGAGGCACAGAACGCGTGAGTGTGCTTGGTGATAAGTTTGCAAAACAGTGAGTGTATTTTAATTATTTTATATGAATAAATTATTTCCAAAAGAATTGATGACATGTGATTTTAAATTGTATGATTATGAATTTTATGTTAATGATACATTACAAGTGAATATTGCTGGTATAAGTTTATGTTTTAGCAATATATGAATTCAAGTTTAAAAGTTGAATTTCATACGATTTGAAGTTATATTGAAATTATGTTATTGGTTGATAAAAAGGAAATAAGTTTTAGCCTATGGTACACCATTAGGTTTTATGCATGTTATTATACTAGTGTATAGCAGTTAACCTAGTGCAGGTAAGCGATGTAGAACCAACTCCGTAACTAGTGGTTAACCAGTTTCGGGTAAGCGATATAAAACTAGCTCCTTAACTACCGATGTATAGCGGTTAACCTAGTTTGGGTAAGCAATGTAGAACCAGCTCCATAACTAATGGTTATTCAGTTGCGGGTAAGCGATGCAGAACTAGCTCCGTGACTTTATGCCTAAAGGTACCATATGGCAAAGAAGTTTGTGGTGGGCTATGTTATGTAAGAAAGTTCATGATAATAGTGATGCCGCCACAATTTACTTTTAAAGTAACTTGAGAAATTTGATTTCAGAAAGCATAAATCTTTTATATTGGTATTGTATCATAAGAAATGAAATGAATTTGTTTCAGAGAGGTTTAAATTGTTAAATATAGTTTGTACAAAAGATTTAACATTCACTGAGCTCATTTAGCTCATGCTTTACTTTTTGTTTTCAAAATAAAACCTCCCAGGTTTACACTTAGGGGCTTCGATCAGTAGTAGAGACTCCACCTCACGAGTAGTCAGCTTCGTCATGTGCTACTGTGTAGGCCCTTTTTGCCTTCTAAATATTTGGGAACTATTGCATATCTTTGAATATGTTTTGGAATGTACATTTGTGTAAAAAACGCATGTATATGAATGCTTTTAAATTAAATGCATGAACATGTTTTAGCTTTTTTAAAATCATTTGATGTAACCATTTGAGGTTGCTTGTGCGTGAACTTGATGTCCAAAATTTGTAGTTGAGAAATTAGTGTGATTATAAAAGTGTTTTGAACTTTTACAAGGATTTTGAATATTTTGAGGATGTCAAAATATAGTCATTGTGCTGTGGAAATTGAAATTTTTAATAAAATGACACTAAAAAAACTCCACTCTTTTATATTTATGAATGTTAAGTGAAAGCTTTTCGATAAAAAGGGCAATAGGTTTAGCTCCATGGGAAATTTCCAGTTGGATCAATATCGACTGGAGGGCTACCGTGGGATGTCGGACAGGCCGTCTGGTCATTTTAGAAGAGGGGCCTGTCATTTTTAGTTAGCTTCCAACATTTCTTATCTCAAGTTGTAACTTAGACGAGACAAAAAAAAAGTGGACCAATTTCTGTTATGTAAACAATAAAGTTACGAGTGAATCTAGCTTATCATTTAGCATAATATATTCTGCCATAACTGGGCATTCACATTTGATATGCACTTAGAAATATTACAAATAATACATAAGTGTTTTGAGTAGGAGAGAGAGATAATTTTAAGGATAAAAGATAACTCATAAAAGGAATTTAGGGTTTCAGATTTTTTTATTTTTAACATTAAATTTGACATATATTAATTGTCCATGTATCAACGACATGTCAAATTTATTTATTTTTAATTTAATGAATTGGTATTAACAATAGTAAAACTATTACAACATTACAATGATGTCTATTAAAAGGCTATCTTAAGCTTTAAACGCAAGTTACAAAAGAAGTGAGGAAGTTAATAGTAAATCGGAAGATTCAGTTCAACTCATAGATGCCATTTCCTTTTGATTTCTAGGGTGAGGTGGTGCTCCATACTTTTCACAAGATCACCGCTCTAATCTAACTTATGCTTCTATCAACAACTCGATATTTATCTTCTCTAACCCCCGTATAAAGTCTTCTATTCCTTTCTTTCCACAAGGAATAAATGGTAGCTAGAAAGGCAGTTTTGATAAAGAGTGCATTTGGTTGGCCATGCTTCGTCAGAGAAATAATTCTATTCAAAATGTACTCCTAGTCCTAAGACGGAATCAATAAATTTAATAGTTGTTGAGTGTGTTCTCATACCACTTTGTAGTAGTTGAAAGTAAAATATAAATGGTTTCGATTTTTCTCGAGTTCTCGACATAGTTCACATATAGAGTCACGATGCCTGTACCATTTGTTTTTTGTTACTAATATGTTTTTTTATCACTAGCCATATATATGATGATAGAAGCTTTCAAGTTAAGGTAATTTTTCCAGAGGAGAGAATGTCAGGATACTTCCGGAGAGCCACGGTTCAATAGTGAATGACAAGAATCATTCAAGAAGCGTCTTGTTGTATTAGGTGTCCATATGAATGTATCTTCTCTATTTGTATCATTGACGGCTAAAAGGTGATCAACTAAAGACTGGAAGCCTAAAAAATTGCAAAACCAGGCACCATTAGAGGTAATAGCTGAGGTTTTAGAGTAGATTGGGATATGCATTCTTAATTGTCGAAGATCATTTTAAAGAATAAATGGACTAATGTTAGTCCAATTATCATACAACAACAAAGGGTTTTCCCCATACCCGATCTTGTGCTTGATGAAAGGATAAATGAAGCTTTCAAATGGCAATAGTTGATTGAAAATCCAAGAATGTTAAGTAAAAGGTAAAATCTACTAGAAACTTGCATTCTAAAGATGAATTCCATGCACCCAAATAATCCATAATGCCCCTCTATCTGTAAATAATCTCCATCTTTGTTTATATAACAACACCTTTTATGTATTAGAAACTGATATAATGCCCAAGCCCCCTAGTTTCTTCAGTCGTGTAACTTCGCTCCACTTAACCTTTGCCTTGTTAGCGTTTTCTGTGTTACTGGACCAAAGAAAAGCTTTCAAGATCTTGTCTATCTCCTTCGTAACCCTTTTAGGCAAGATTATATGAGTAGACTAGCGTAAATGCATGCTATTTAGGATATATAGTCAAAGTTAATTTGGCTACATATGACAGATGGCGATTTTTCCAAGCATTAATCTTACCATTAAGCTTTTCAAGTAGGGGAATACAATCAAAGAATTTAGGCTTTAAGAAAGTTATATGAACTCCTAAGCATTTGAAAGAAGGTGGGTGTAAGCTCATACCTATCATGTTACTGAGCTCCTCCTTGTTACGCACATCTGATGACATATACAAGTGACTTGTATCAAAATTTATTCTCAAGCCAGACCATTTAGAAAAGGTTTTCAAAGTCTAAAGCAGTAAGTTAACAAAACTAGCTTCAGCGCCACTAAGGAGCACTAAGTCATCAGTAAATAATAGGTGAGTACGCCTGGTTTCTGCACATCTGTGATGAAAAGTGAAGATGCCATTAGAAGCAATAAGCTTGTTTAATAATTTGGACAAGCCTTCCATAGCAATTGTAAAGAGGTAGGGGGATAAAGGGTCCCCCTACCTAATGCCTCTTGCATTTCGAAAGGGAGTGGAGGGCGTGCCATTAATAAGAACACTCAGGGAAGCAGTAGAGATGCAAGTCATAATCCATTTGACAAATCGTTCAGGATTTCCCAAAGATTCTAAACAAACTTGAATGAAGCTACAGTTGAGAGTGTCAAAGGCTTTAAAGAAATCAATTTTGATTAACCATCCATTGATTCTTTTTATCGAAGCATATTCTTGGATCAACTCTTGTAGAAGTATTATATTGACTCTGATGTTTCTCCCTAAGATGAAAGCACTTTGTGAGACATAGATAGCTTCCTTAAGCACCTTTTTAAATCTATTAGTAAGTAATTTGGTAAGATCTTTATAGAGTGTGTTGCAACAAGAAATCAAATGAAAATCTGACATATGCAGGGGTTGTTTCTTCTTAGGCACTAAGGAAATATAAGTGTGATTTACCTCTTGAAGCAGCTTAGAGGATGAGAAAAATTCTAGGACAGCTTCCGTAAATAATTTCCCCATAATCTCCTAAGTCTATTAGAAGAAACCAGCAGAAAACTTGTTGGGTCCTGAGGCTTTGGTAGGATGCATGTTGAAAATCACTTGTTTTATCTCCTGCTTAGTAAAAGGAGAAACTAACTAAAACTTGATGTCCTGATCCAGCGAGCTAGTTAGGAGTTGCTTCATGTTGCAAGAGGGCTCTTTAATGACGTTGTTTGAGATCAGAGAGGAGATAAGAGTTGTGTCTGCGAAATAACTTAATAGCAGCTTTAACCTTTCTCAATTTTTGCATTAGCTGATGTGTTTTATAACCATTGATGTCCAGTAGCTAACAGCTGAAAACAAGATTCATAAAGCCCTCCACTTGTGAGATACCATTGAAATATCAAAAAGGAGCTATAATCTTTGTGATTTGAGCAATTCCTTGGATAATCACATAAGAGTGGTCTGAGAGGAGAGTTTCACCAAAATGTACGTGAGAATGCTCGAATTGAGCTGCCCTGTTGGGGTTGATCAAAGTTCTGTCAAGTTTCTTCCTTATGAACATACCCCCCACTTGTTTATTGGACCAAATGAAGAACCTATTAGATGAGGAGAGGTCCATCAGGTCCACATTGTTAAACAGATAATTGAGCTCTTTAGTGTCACTTATAGAGAATTTTCCCCCTTTCATTTCTGTCGAGCTTAAGGTGTAATTAAAGTCACCTTATACTAACCAAGCAAGCTGCAAAGCGGATTGTAATTTGAATAGATCCAACCAAAGCCCGAAGTTGGATGCATATATAAAAGTAAGATCGAAGGCTACATTACACCCCTCAAGATGACATTACAAATGCATAAATTGGTCACTTTCCTCAACTTTGTTTACAACTAAAATATCAGAGTTAAAGAAACAGAAAATCCTCCCATTATAGTGGGAGAGATGATTTGAGAAATATTTCCAATTAGCTCCTAAAAAAGAAAGATCCTTAAGCTACAGTGGTTCCTTACTTTTGGTTTTAATCAAACCAACTAATAATGTTGTTTGTGCTTTAACAAAATCCTTCACCATGGATCTTTTTAGAGAGTCATGGAGCCCTCTAATGTTCCAAATCAGTACTTTCATAGAGGGAAGATCCCCCTGTTTGGTTTTTCCCTTTCCTGTTTGAAGTTCTCCTCGTAGACTTAGTAACGTGTAGTTAAAAATCTTCATGATCTTCTTTATGATCAGTCTACTATTTTGTTTCAATATTAAGGTCGTTACCAAAAGCATCAGGGTCAGTTACAAGAAGCGTATCATCAATAGCTCTAGACCCTCGACAACTAGCTTCTTCCAAGGTAATAGGTGCTTTACTATTCAGTTCTGGGTGAATGGAGTTAGCCTCACCACTAGTCTGCCTTTCCTCTTCTTGTAGAAGTGGGACTTTCTCTAAGATTGCAGGACTTAACTTGTCGTCTGTTGTCTTTATCTTCTATTGTGCAATTTGTTGGAAATTTAGACCTCCCGAACCCACAACCAAGGTATTTTATAAACAAAAATATCAAAAAATAGAGAAATAATGACAACACAAGAAAATTTACGTGGAAACTCCCAAACCGGAGAAAAAAACCACAGGCACCGAGAAAAAAATCCACTATGTGAAAAAATCCTTAAAATCACACAATTTTTCCTGTCACCCAATCCCCAATTCACCAACACACCCACAAAGAAATACCCAAAATAAACTCTCCAACTCTCAACTCAAAAGGAGAATTTAACTAGAGTCAAATTTGTTATAAGCCAAAATTGATTCTCCTGTCAAATTTCTGCACCTTAAATCTAAGAGGATTCAAAGCCCTATTTCCTGACATTTTTCTTGAGCTCTTCTTCCTTGATGAATTTTACTGTAGAAATGAATAGTACACCAGATAAGTTTCCAGGAAAGAGAGGTTGGTCATAAAGGACACATTTAAATACCAAGTCTTTCCTTAGCTAGAACTTTCCTAGACATGCACTTCCACACTACCACACCAAATGAACCTTTCTCAAGAAAATCTTTTCTGATGTGGAAGATCAGTCAAAACTGCGACCACAGAGCATACCTAAAATTTTCAAGAAAAACACATCTTAGCTCTGATACCAATTATTGAAAATTTAGACCACCTGAACTCACACCCAAGGATATTTTATAGACAAAAATATCAAAAAATAGAGAAATAATGGCAACACAAGAAAATTTACGTGGAAACTCCCAAACCGGAGAAAAATACCACAAACACCGAGAAGAAAATCTACTATGTGAAAAAATTCTTACAATCACACAATTTTTTCTCTCACTCAATCCCCAATACATCAACACACCCACAAAGAAATACCCAAAGCAAACTCTCCAACTCTCACCTCAAAAGAGGAACTTAATTAGAGTCAAATTTGTCATACAAATCTTTGACTTTGTATTGGTACCTTAACCAAGGAGGTAGCAACCTCCTTATATAAGCAAGAGCCTTGTCCCAATTATTTTCCCCAACTAATATAAGACAAACAAAAGAGCCAAAACTCAACACCATTGTAGCTCCCTCATTATCCTTTATTGGCAAGTTTTCTTTTACTATATTAGTATCCCCCTGACCAAGGACATCAGGTGCCATCCCAAGTATTTCCTGTTATGTACTAGTTTGAAACATCTTTCCCATCAGTTGCCAAGTTTTGGTAGAGTTAGTGGGCTTCTAGGGGTACAAGAGATTTATAACTTTTGTTTCCAACTTTCTAAACTCCCTATAACACATGACATATAAGGTTTCTGGAAAGGAAGAGTTTTTCTTTACTTCAATACAAACTTTGACATAGTCGATTCTATCCATGGATGATGTCTGAGTGTCTATGCAAGTGAACTGGCTATATAACTCAATCACTTTATGGTCCAAAACTCTAGCGGAAGGTTGTGAATGTTTAGCCACAATAGGAAAGTATAAATCTTGCTTCTATCCATCTTCATTCCAGGTTGCCATTTCTGAAAAAAAAAATAATGGTTAATCACTAATATGCCAAGGGCCATTTTCAGAATGTCAGTCGATTGGTTTTTGGCAGGGAACTTTAAACAAAAAAGATCTATCTTCACGCATCGTATCCTATTATCCATCTTCACGCTTCTGACAAAACCTTTTCTAATCCTTTAGAGGACCATTGGGATTTAGCCCAAATGTTTATAATAGGAAACGCTAGCCTCTTATTTTAAAAGAAGCCAATTAAGGCAGCAGACCATACCTTTGCTCCAGCTTGCAGCAACTCCACTGGGGGGCATATGATACCTTCTTTTAACACATTGTGAAAGTGCTTAAGAGACCTTTTTTTCTGATAAGCAAATAGCTTGTTTTTCTAGGAGTCGGCAGTAGAAGACTCAATTTTGTTGCTACTAGTTAGGACGACACCTTCACATCTTTACTTTAAAGAGGCTTAGGTTTTAGAGAGAAGGGACACTCTCATGAGGGCAGGGGAATCCTCAAGAGCAGTGGAAGACTCCCCTTTCTCCATGGAAACCGAAGACACCGAGTGAAGGTCAACCAGCAGTGGTGAAACCCCACTCGAAATGGTAACTGTAAGCGCTGCAAAAGAGCCAACACCTAGAGGCGAGAAAAATATATAGCAGAAAAGGAAGGTCGAAGGATAAGAAGGTAAATCGTTTAGAGAGAAGGCAAAAAAAGGCAGATTTTTAGACCAGGTGAGCGCTAAAGTATATATGTCAAATTGATTTGCTAATGCTACCGTGTCAGCACTGTTAACTGGGGAATCAACAAAAATTTATTTTGCAATAAAATAAATTTGGAGTATTTGTTTATTATTTTTGGTAGTTTTGGCTAATCTTACAAAATTGAATAAGATTCAAAAAAATTTAATAATTTATCCTAAACTATATATATTAACGATTATTTTTTTAATTTTGTAAACTTTAATTTCGAGAAATTATCCAAAATAGTACCTGGTATTGACTTATGTCGATATTATACCATACCGGAACCAAAATCAATACCAAGTCTAACATGGTATTTGCAGCATTAATTTCTTATTAATTTTTATTAGTCATAATTCTTATTAGTAATAAATATTAAGTAATTAAATAATAAATATTTAGTTGATAGTAAATTAGATTAAGGTAAGAAAAAAAGAGCAAAAGTAAAACTATATTATATATTTTTTAAAATTATGAAAATTTAAAATTTAAAATAAAAACTAAAAATTCAAATAAAAATATTTTCATTAAATTTAACAATAAAAACATAAGCCAAAAATTGTAGTAAAAATAAGGAAAACCACCATAAATAATGTTTTTTTTTCCAACATATCAAGTTTATATTTGTTTAAACTTGCTTTGGCATAAACATTGTTATTATCAATGTTTTAAAAACCGAACCAGGCATCGAACCAGTAGAAGGAAAGGTTTAAGGTTTAGAGGTTCAACCGGTAGTGAACCGTTATAAAACCGGTATATAATAAATAAGAAGTAAAACTTATAAGAATAAATAAAAATAAAATATTTTATTGAAATAAAAATACACCAATGTGTATTATTATATAATTAATTAATAATAAATAAATATGAGTCTAATATAAACATTAAAATAACAATAAAAATCAAAATTATATTTCTGAAGGAGGTTGTATCTCATCATCGTCAAAAGCTCCAAATTCTTCAACGCTATTTAAAGATTCGTAAACTATGCTTTCATCTAAAGTATTTATATCAACTTCTTCTACTGCATCAAAATAAATTACAAATTAGTAATGTATGAAATTATTCCCAATTGTAAACTTGTAATACACTATAATTTTAACTTAAATATGATCAAAATAAGATATGAACTGACTATTAGTAGATGTTCTTAATTCATTTGTTGCGATAAATGCATTTTCTTTATAAATCGTCTTGACAAGGCTTTACTCTATTTAAATTTTTGCGGTAAAATTTGAACAGTTTGCAAATGTTAGAATTCATTTAAATGCCTCAAAATATTAAAAGTTAACTTGTAATTTTATGAAATATTAGTTAAATTTGCACCTTTTGCCTATAGAAGAAATATTGACCAAGATCTAGAGTTTGGCATTAATACATGTATAACTAACCACGTATGTATATTTCAGATAATTCAGATAATAATTTAGAGTTTAATATGTTTATGTTTGTATGTTTCATCAATGTACTTCAAAATGAGTATTGGTGGAGGTGACGAGTGTAACCGAAAATAAGAGAGATAATGATTTTCAACTCAAATAAAATAGGGGATGTTGAAAAGAAGTATATGACTGGAGCATTTTGTAAATCGCAATACAATTTATATAATGTTTCTAGCAAAATTATGATATTAATGTAAGAAAATTATATTCTGCTTATAGGCACTTATATTGTAATAAGTGATAGCGTTATTTAGTTTTCAATGTGATCATAGTACAGTTCTCTTCTTCCTCTCTTATTTAGGAAGACAAAGCATCCAAAAAGAAATAAATATTATAAACCAATAATTTTGATGAATTTGGCTTATTAATTAAGTGAACATGTTCTTTGCAACAATTCTATAAATGCGAAAGTTTTGATGAAAGAAAGGAAGGGGATTTTGCGAAGTTTTAAAAGTAGACCGGACCGGACCGGACTAGACCGTTCGCTCCGACCCAAAAAAGGTTGAATCGGTCAGTTTTTATGCAGAAAGGTTATTAAGTGAAACTGAACCGGACCACTGACTGGTTCAAACTTTTTTCTGTCGGACCGGACGGTACGGTCCGATTTTTAAAACCTTGGTTATTATTACGGCAAAATGCTTCTAAGAAAATTTACCGTTTACAGGAGTGTCAAGAAACTTAGTTAAAATTTTATTTATTAACTTAATTTATTTAAAATTTTGTAATTATTTTAAATTGTAAAAATTTTGGAAAATGAAATTCAAATTTGATACTTATTTAATAAATATATTCAAAATAAATTTAATGATCCAAATATATATTAAAAATAAATAAAAATTTCCTTTTTTCCTTATTTACTTATTTAATAAAATACAATAAAAATTTTACTAATACTTACTAAAAATCTTGTATAAGAAATTTAAATAAATTGTTTTAACTATTAATTTTTTATATTTAATATTTAATAATTATCAATAATTACATTATATAAATAATCAAACATGTTTTATTTTTGTTTAAAAAAGAAATCAAAATTAAAAAACTAAAATAAAAGAATATAATCAAAGAATATAAATGAAATAAAAGGCAAAATTTAAAATTTACAATTAAAACTACAATAAAAATATAAGTAAAATTAAGCAACCCCTAAACGTAATTATTTGGTAAGTTGCTAATATTTATCATTTTGAAAGACTTTAAAAGAACAGTTCGGTTGTTTGCTTTAGGCTGTCTGATTCTTGAAGAACTGAAATTGGAATGGACATATAATTAACATTAGACTCAATCCGCTCATTGGCAATTTTAAGGTCAAAACTGTCGTCACCATTATGCAAAAGAAGATTGCATAGAAGATCACTGGCTTCCTTCTTCAATGTCAAGTCCTAAATCAGAGTCGTACATTAAAAAGAATAAACATCAAGTTACTTTTACTTACAAAGACTAAAAATGTATATTTTGTTGTTAACGAGGATGCAGGTAAAGTTGAAAGAAACAGAAACAAGATACAGGCGACACCTGACTAGAACTCCGATAAATTTGATTGTCCCGTCATGAATGGAAGTGAAATTTACATAATCCAATACCCATATACCGTTGTTTACATCTAACTCTTGAACCAATGAATGCATATAGTCGGAAAGATACAGGTCATACAAATTACTTACACTGGAAAAACCGGCAAGATTCACATTTACACATACATAACCTACAGACCTTTCGGATTTACAATGTCAAAACTGCAAATGTATCTGCTTTCAAGTAGAATGTGCACAACCATCTCCCTTCAGAATTATCAATCGTCACTCCAACTATCATCATCACTCCGAACAGCCTGTCATAATTTTCCAATGTCAACTTTATATAGTGAAGCATTGCAGCGATAAGAACAAAACTGACTGAAAGTGAATAGAAAACGAAATGACACAAGATGAAACTCAAACCTGGCGAATTGCATTTGCTTTTTCTAATATTGCTGTAACCTTTTCATTTGCATTAGAGCTTGATGTCAAAGTTGGCATTGTTGTTACCGTGTGTCTCAGGGTGAAAGACTACAACGAAACAAAAGCAGATGAACTTGGATAAAAGAAAGAAATCATTTCCCTACCCCCTTAATCTAGTACAGTGTCCAAGTCATGGAAAACTAGAAAAGGGAAAGCTTACTCACTTTTGCTCTAATTTGCTGCAAGAGATCCTTTTCATCCACCCCCCTGCCATTCGAAGGCTGATTAGCTTCTTTGGTAGAATTCAACTGTTCCTGTTCCTGTTCCTGCTGCTGAAGACATAGCATACCATGAATCAGGGGTTAAAACAAGAGCTAAATTTAGAACATAGAACAGATGTATCAGTTTAGTTATGGTATTACACCTTGTTCTTTGATTTAAAAGCTATATCATCCTGAACTAGCTGTTTTCCATTAGCTGGAGCTGCCTTAAGTTGTTGACCTAAGGCAGATTCCAGAAGTTTCGGATTAAATGCATGTTGGTCAGCTTCAGGCAGAGAATGGTCTCTGTCTTTTGTCAAATCAGGGTGAGTTTTCAACGTCTGCCATTGCACAGGAGGTGGAGGTGGTGGCAATGGATTGGAATCTCCTGGATGCTGTCCCTCTAGGAAATTCATTTCATCCCAGTTTTCTCTGTCTTCCCTCTGTGGTAAATGGTTCACTGTTTTGAAACCAGGAAGATCTGTCAAAGATGAAGAGAGAGATGAATCTACACCATTTCTGGTATAAATGCTATTAAAGCCTGTATCGTTGTGGACACCTTCATTTCCTGATTCATTGGGGGGCAGAGAACTCGAAACAGATTCAACTGAAGACATTTGCAACATAGCGCCGTACAATTCCATGTTCTTACAATCAGGTGATTCACTAAATCCCCAATCCTCAAGGTCCGAATCAGAGTTACGGCTAAGATAATCATCAGATATGTAAGGAGAGGATCGGCAGAAGGTATCATCATCAGAATCATGACCTACAACATGCCTATCAGGCTCTGGGACCAACTGAAAATTTGTAAACATATCCCTAAAGCTTTCATTATGATTCTCATCAGGAAATTTAAGTTTCATTCTGGAAACTTCAACGCTGTCAAAAGGATGGAAAGATATTTTCATGTGTTCTAGAGGGGGTGAAGTTGTAAATGAGTTAGCAAAAAGTTGACTTTCAAACTGCTCATCAAATGATTTTTCTCGAGTTTGACAGGTAATGTCACTGTGCAGATTCGTCTGGTCTAATACACCAATTTTCTGCAAACTAGGCAGCTCAGATTTACCATCAGTGACAAGTGATATCTTTCTACTGAAACTGTTAATGAGTAACCGTTGGTCAAGCCCAATTGATTGAGATGATATTCCCTTACTCTCCTCACCAGCTCCCATAGATGTGCTTCTCATATCTTCACTGCTTGATGGTTTGTCTCCTGCTGCACTGCTAATATTCAAAATGCCCCTATTAAGATGGAATTTATCACTATAATTAGAATCACCAGGGTTTTCAACTATTACATCTTGATCTGCATGCAATGATGTAGAGCATATAGAACTTGGAATCTTGTCTATACTCCCATCCTTGACCAATCTGCCTAGTTTTCCTCTCTCACCATCCATGCTACTCATATAATTCAGAGTACCTATCGCCTCACCTTTACTGCTTGATAAAGAACCCTGACATCCAATATTAGCTGTAGTAAAATCAGGAGGCTTTGATGGTTGAAGACCTAACAGGCCTCCATTAGTCCAGAATGTAACCGAACCAACACGTGAAAGTTCAGCCTGAGATTCACTGGACCGGCAAGAACTGCGTGTGGTCACATTTCTTGATGACTCTGGAAGATTTGAGTCTTGCAAGCCACAAGATGAAGGAGCATCTACAATAGATTGTATTTTTGAACCATCTAGAGAATCAACACTCATGTGACCTTCACTTACAAGGGCATGGTCTACATTTGAAGATGTTCCAGTGCCTTTAGTTGTCTGTATATCAGTGTAACACTTCAAGGGGAATGAACTAGGAGGTTCACAGGGGATTTCCTCCTTTCCCAATGATGCATGGTGCTCGTTATTAGATGGAATATGGCCAGAAATATGTGAAATATCTTCATGAGATAAAACTTCTACTACTTCAGGATTACTAGTTGGTTCTTGATTAGTAGAACCTTTTGAAAAATTTGATTTGAACATATCACAGGGCATTTCACTATGTGATAAATCAGATGAAGTATGAAATT
Source organism: Erythroxylum roraimae (assembly GCA_027568915.1). Taxonomy (NCBI): domain Eukaryota; kingdom Viridiplantae; phylum Streptophyta; class Magnoliopsida; order Malpighiales; family Erythroxylaceae; genus Erythroxylum; species Erythroxylum roraimae. Next base: position 23,141,545 of record JAOSBL010000009.1, read on the forward strand.
CAGCTTTAGGCAGAAAATGCCCTGAAATATCTGCTATTAATTCTTGTGTTCCATCTTTCCTTCCTCCATTATTCAAGTCGGTCAAAGCATCATGTGATATATCAGATGAAGTATGAGATTCAGCTTTAGACAGCAAACACCCTGAAGCACCCGCTATTAAATCTCGTGTTTTATCTCCCTTTCCACTGTTATTAAAGTCAGACAAAGCATTATGTGATATATCAGATGACGTATGAGATTCAGCTTGGGGCAAGAAACAAACTGAAATATCTTCTAATAACTCTTTCCTTTCATCTTCCGTTCCTCCATTACTAAAATCAGACAAAGCAAGATCGACTTCATTTTTTGTTTCGCATTCAACATCATTCTCAGATTCTGATTCTATTGTGTTTAGTGCATCCATAAAATAGTCTGGCTCACTTCCAACTTCTTCATGCTCGTCTAGACCGGCACTTAATTTCATATGATTTTCATCACGCAGATCATCTGTTTGATTAGGATGTAAATGGCTGGCCATACTCCTCTCTTGTGTACATTGGTCAAAATCTGTTGTTAGAATTCCTGGAGCTTCCTCTTCATCACAATGTTGACCTTTGGGCTTCACTATTTCTGCCTTTTCATCCCATGTAACACAAGATGAACTAACAGTGATCTGCTCAATCAACAAATCACGTGGAAAATCACCATCTGCAACCCCAGGTTGTCCATTAGTAAACCTTGACTTTAGTATATTGTTATGCTGTATAAATTTTGAAGAGAGTTCTTCAGAGCTGTCTCCTCCAGGTTGCAAGGACGAATTTAAGTGGAAGGCACATTCCTCATAGCCTGAACCAGTTCTTGAATCAAAAGAATTAGAGCGATCACCCAGATCAGATTTTAATGTCATGTCTATTGTAGAGGCTGTGTGGGAAGGAGACTGCTGGGCATTGACAATTGGAGGAGCAAATTGCATTCTACACAATCAAATTTAATGTCATCAAACGGAAGAAAGTAAACTTTACGCACTTCCTATGCATATAGATATATAGATTCATTACCTGCCACCATGATTTTCCATGGAAGCACGATGCAGTAAATCTCCATTTCTTTGCAATGACCCCTTTTTCTGTCCATTTCATTTTATTTTTGGTCAGGAAAGATAATAAAACTAGCAGGAATGGGGTACATAGTGTAATCAAATGATTACACTATGTACCCATGTACATATGAAAGACTAATCAAAATATGGCTTATGGAAAGTGAGTTAAAATGAGTGTAATGCTAGCCTCGGCCAGAAGACTCAAGGTAAATTCTAGTTGGAAGATATACGGTGTTAGAAGCAGAGGCAAAAACAGGTGCTTAATAGTTAACATACTTAGCCAGTCAATTATAACGGCAGAGAACTAGCTCACTAAAATTAACTTCAAAGACATGATCCAAACAACAGAATTCATTGTTAGATATAGTACTCTCAATGATGATCCAAATTCTGGTAATGCTTAAAGATACCCTGCTTTTATGAGTCTCCTTATCTCTTCCGAATTTCCCTATATCTGGTTCCTTGAAGTTGCCCAATACATTTTTGAAAAAGGTTGGATCGGAATATCTCCTCAGACAAGATCCCGGGCCACCAGTGTCGAATCTGATTGGCAAAACAAAGCATTTATACCTAGATGAGATTAAAAAAAAACTGAAAAATCCGATCAAACTATGTCTTTCATTGAAATGTGAGAGAGAATATGATCATACTTGTCAAGCAAGTGCAAATGAGGAGGATCACAACATTCTTCATAGGAGTCCATAATAAATCTCGGCAAGTCATTGTAGATGAAATGGTTCTGTTCATTTTGAATACAAGGATGCCATTCAGAACCTGCAAGGCAGCTGCTTTTTCTAAGGAATTGATAAAATATGGGAAAATGAAAGTTTGATATAATGAAACTTGTGATTAATAGCCCAACTCGAATGACTGGATCTATAAAGACGTATGCAAAGTAGAAAGCACACTCCTAATACTTCTCGTCCAAGAACGGTCACGAGAATATATGTTGTAAGGACTAAGCAAAGGCAAAGAAGACTCACAAACACGATTTTCTACAGGCACATGGGTAATTTCAACAAGATTTTCTATTTTTTGTGATAAAACACGCTTAACACCTCTAGGTAACTCAGCTAAAGACAAACTAGAAGATAAATGAACTGGATCTGAAGAATTTTCCATAGATCTTATGCATGATCCTATCAAGATAATAAAGTATGACGCCACTGTCACCACCCCCACCTGTTTCTCTTGTTTAACACAAAGGAGTAAATAACAAGAATGTGATCACCTCTTAATCCTTATAAACCTTTGCATCAAGAAACATGGCAGCTGAACCAACAAATTCAACCATGACAGAAATTTAATAAGGTCATACAATTAAGATTGTTTCCGTGTTTAACCAGGCAGTGGGTCAATTACACTGATGGACAAATTTGCACATACTTAGAAAATAACTCTGGATAAATAATGACAGGCAGATGCTCATTTTCCAGCTGGCTTCTATACCATTATCACTAGGCTTGCTTTTTCCTTAAATTAGACATTAACATTGGGAAAAGGCTATACAGGAGAGTCACATGCTTCGGCCAAGAGAATGAATCTAGGTCAATATTTTAGAAGACTTATGGGAGAAAGATGACAAATGCAGGACAGAGATGATTATAAGTGCAGGAGAAGAGTCATACCAGCTGTGTACGCAAAATGTATATGGCTTGATTGAGCAAGTACTGCCTTCTCAAGAGAAGGCAGAGCAGCTTCCATTTTTTGCACTCGAACCATTAACTTATGGCTTCTTGAAGCTGTTGTCACTACTTGCTCCTGTAAGCCATGAAAGACTTCTGCTGCAAATCTACAAAAGGGTTCAGGTGCTGCTTGGGCTTAAAATAGGCAAATGATAGTCATGAAGTGAAAAAATGAAATGAAACAACCAATTCCATCAAGTACATGGAAGACTTCAATCTCTATCAAGAATTTTTAAGATGCATGTAAGAGCAATGAAATATTTGCACCGACTCAAAGAAGTACTTTGTTGCACTGATGTTGTTATATAAAGAAAGGCAAAAGTAAGCGCCGGCCAAACTTTTTCTTTGATAAACCCACCGAGTCCAAAGGTAGTGTGTAAGAAAGTTTGAAATATATTTATTAGGATTTGGCTAGATATATGAAAAATAATAGCAAAAGGAGAACCCAAAGCCGATCTCAAGATGGAGAGACTTCTCCATCACAATTTCAAGCATGGATCTACAGTGCAGTTTGGTTTTACATTTTAGTACATGAAACAAAATAAATTGAGCATAACGAGAAATGTGCCCTCTTTTCCTTTAATGTCGAAGTCATTTAAGCAAATGCGACTTTTAACCTCATCAATCCGCCAAAAATAATTGAAAGATGTAGAAAAAAGATGAAACATGAAATAGATAGAGGTTTACTGATTATACTTTCAACTGAAGTTGACAAAAAATGGACTTTTCCTGAGATAAAAATAAGTTCACATTAATTATAAATTTTGAACTCTTAACAAGACCGATTGATAAATTCTTTCAGAAATACTGGTTGCATGTTCAAGAGGAACATATTTGTTGTCGCCCTTATTCTAGTATGATAGCAGCCTAAGAAGCACGAATATGGACACGCAACACGCGACACGACACGGACACAGATACGGAAAATATATATATATATTATAAAATTTAGAATTAAGAAAAAATTTCAGAATTCATAATATGATATATATTGATTGATGTGCTTTAAGACTTCAAATATCTTGATAATTCATACATATTTTGTACTTTATAAGCCCCTCTCAAAAAATATAGAGCATATATATGCACTCTTCGTGGGTATTCGTGCGCAGACATGGCTCCATTTGCCATGTCCGTGCTTCTTAGATAGCAGCTTACGGTAACCAAATCACTAGTCCACCATCAAGCATATGTTACGATCCCGAGTCTGTGATCGAGTCACCGGACGATGAACCGGAGATTCTCCTTCCAACAAAGGGTTTTTACCCTTGTTCTTCCTTCTGGATGTGCTTATAATTGATAATCCAACGCAACTCGTCGAAGGGAGTTGCAACCTTGAAACTCGTTGAGAGAGAGAGAGTTTCCAATCTCTTGGTTTTTCTAATAAATTCTGCTTAATTATTATTGCTGAATAACTCCCTATTTATAGGGAAATCTCCTTATAATAATGAAGAATAAAAGAACAAGAATTCCTAACTAAACAAGGATTCATATTCCTTAATAGACTCCCTTTCCTAATAAAACTCCTACTGCCATAAGATAAGGAAGTAACAGAACAGAACTGGATATAACTAAAAATAAGGAAAAGATTTTACTTTCATATTTAACTAAAATTAGACCACCTAGGATTCCTTATTTCACACAGAATCAATATTGCTGGTCAAGGATCTTAGGCAGTAGTCTTTCTACGTCGTTTATATGTTTGACCCACGAATGCATCTGCAACATTACTCCCCTCCTCCATAAAAAGCTTGTCCTCAAGCTTAAAGTCCGGAAATGCCATTTTGAACTTCAAGACATCTTCCCAAGTAGCATCCTCTATCGTACCTCTACTCCACTGTACCAAAATTTCCCAACGGCCTCTATTCAATCGTGTCCGCAAAATGGCCATAAGACTGATCACAACTCGACCTTCTTCAAGCGGAGGTAGTGTCGGTGGCTCACCGGGTATCTCACCCTTGAAAGGCTTCAATAATGACACGTGAAAAACATTATGCAGCTTGCAGTCCAAGGGAAGCTCTAGTTGGTATGCTATGGTACCAATGCATTTTGCCACCAGGAAAGGTACATAGAACTTGGGTGCAAGTTCATGTGTAAGGTGGCTGGCAATTGTCTTTTAACGATAAGGATGTAAACGCAACCACACATAAGTACTAGGAGAGAATTCCACATCACGATGTCCTTTATCATAGACGGTCTTCATTCGTTGCTGTGCTTGGTGGAGTTTGGTGCGAACTGCAACTAAAGCTTCATCGCGATCAAGAAAAGCTTGATCCACCGCATCTACTCGAGAAGTTCTTCCCACATAAGATGTCAAACTCGGAGGCTCCCTTCCATATACTACGTGGAATGGAGATGTTTTAAGGGCTATGTGGAAGGACGTGTTGTAACAAAATTCAACCCAAGGAATCCATTCTACGCACTTCTTAGGTCGGTCTCTAGCAAGGCAACGCAAGTACATTTCAATGGTTCGATTAACCACCTCGGTCTGCCCATCAAATTGTGGGTGATATGCGGAGGAGAAATTAAGATTGGTTCCGCATAAATGAAACACTCCCTCCAAAAGGTAGTCGTAAAAAGGGCATCTCGATCACTAACAATAGATTCAGGAATGTCATGTACTCGCACAATATTTTCAAGGAATAACCTTGCAATGGTGCAAGCATTGTACGGATGTGCCAATGGAATAAAGTGAGCATATTTTGAGAATCGATCAACCACCACTAATAACACAATTTTACCCAACGATTGTGGTAACCCGTCAATAAAATCCATTGATATATCCAACCAAACTTGGTGAGGTAATTGTAACGGTTGCAGTAAACCAGCTGGGCTCAATTGTTCAGCTTTATTACGTTGGCAAACTAGGCATGCTGCAACGTATTCTTTGATGGTGTTCTTCATGCCAAACGAAAAAAAATCCTTGCGAATTCGTTGCAACGTCTTCTCAACACCTTCGTGAGTATTATCATGGATTCTTGATAATATAGCACTGATCAAGGAAGAGGTTGGTAATAGGTAAATGCGAGCTCGAAAGAATACCACCCCATCATGCAAAGACCAACCCGATTCTGATGTTCCTTGCTCAATTCTCGATTTAATTTCCAGTAAAGTGGCTAAATTTTGAATCTCTGCTCGAATCTCATCAAACAAGACAACCTGTGGTTGATATATCGGGTACACCAGCCCACAATCTTCCTCAAGTCGTGACAAAGAGTCTGCTGCAGTGTTCAACCGACCAACCTTATATTCCACTCGAAAATTGAATCCCAATAACTTGCTAAGCCAGTGTTATTGGGGGGATGTGGCCAACAATTGTTCAAGTAAATACTTGAGACTAAAGTGATCTGTTCGAACGATAAAAGAACGACCCCAAAGGTATGGTCTCCAATGTTGGACTGCCTTCACTAACCCGATTAATTCCCGCTTATACGCTACAAGTTTAAGATGACGGTATGCTAATTTCCTGCTAAAGAAGGCGATGGGAATGTCCATTTTGTTGCAGGACTGCTCCGATTCCTACACCAAACGCGTCACATTCAACTATAAACTCTTCCTCAAAATTAGGTAAACTCAGCACTGGGGCAGCTATTAAGGCTTTCTTTAGTGCATCAAAGGAGGCTCGAGCCGCATTGAAAGGTTTGTTTCTTTAACATATTTGTCAAGGGGGCAGCAATTTGACCATAATCCTTAATGAATTTTCGGTAATATCCTGTCAAACCCAAGAATCCACGCAAAGCTTTGATAGTTTGAGGTTGAGGCCAATCAACGACCGCTTGAATTTTACTTGCATTGGTGAAAACACCTCGTGCTTATACCACATGGCCTAAATAGGAGACTTGTGGTTCTCCAAACGAGCACTTTGATTTCTTAAGATAGAGATGATTGGCCCTTAATAGTTCAAAGACAATTTGTAGATGCATCAAATGGCTCTCCCAGGAGCTGTTGTACACAAGGATATTGTCAAAAAAAAAAAGCACAAAATGACGTAAATGGAGTCGAAATGCCTCGTTCATTAACGCTTGAAAGGTGCCAGGGGCATTGGTTTGTCCAAAGGCCCTAACAAGGAACTCAAAATGGCCATGGGGAGCTTAGAAGGCTGCTTTTTCCACATCTCGAGGATCCATTTGAATCTGATGATAACCAGATTGGAAATCAAGCTTAGTAAAAAAAAAATCGCCATTTAACTCATCCAACAATGCATCAACTACTGGGATGGGGAATTTATCCTTCACAGTTTTATCGTTCAGCTCCCGGTAATCGACACAAAATCGCCATGAGCCATCGTGCTTGCGAACTAGCAGTACAGGGGAGGAGAATGGCGAACGACTAGGCCGGATAGTGCCTTGCTGTAGCATTTGCTGGCATTGTTTTTCAATCTCATCTTTTTAAAAGTGAGGATATCGATAGGGTCGAACCACCACGGGGGTTGTATCTGGCTATAAATTAATACGATGATCGCATGGTCGAATGGGTGGTAGTCCTATCGGCTCTTGAAATAATTCCTCGAAAGCTGCCAGTATTTTCTCCAAGTTCCTCTATTGAGGTTGTGCTGCTTGAAGATGATTTATTATTGAGTGCTAAGAAGCACAGACACGGACACGGGACACGACACGGACACGGACACGGACACGGGGACACACCAATTTCTAAAATTTGGTGGACACGGACACGGCGTATATA
>JAOSBL010000009.1:23149090-23160660 GCA_027568915.1 Erythroxylum roraimae
ATACCCAAGGACACCTCAGGTCTGATCCGAGCCATAGCATCAGCTGTAGCGTTTCCCTCTCTAAAAACGTGATGAATTTTGACTTGCCAACTGCGTGACATCAGCTCCCGAATGCTGCAGATGAGTGCATTGTCTGTACTCTCCTGATTATGGTTATTGAGCCATTGAATCATCGACATGTTATCACTCTCAACCTCGACCTTGTTGATGCCCAAACTCCAAGCAATTTGCAAGCCATCGAGCAGCTCCCACAGTTCCGCATTTGTAACTGAACAGATTCCGAGAGTGTGAGCAAAACCGGCCAGCCACAAACCATTGGTGCTGCGTAAGACACCCCCGCAACAGCAGCCCCTAAATACGTTATATTTACACTATCATATAAGAATTTATTTATAATAAGATATAATAATTAATTAAATTGTGTAGTTTAAATAAATTATTTAATGATTTACCCTATTTATTCTCCACTAAGCATCGTGATCCACAGATCCAATCGTCTTTTGCGGTTGTGATCAGCACATATACAGGTATGATTATGATCCACCAGGGTCGCCCAAATCGTACTATATTCCAAATACAATAAGTCCATGACGTTACGCGTCAACTAATCTTACATTAGCACGTCAACGACAGTCGTTTTCATTTTTCTTTTCTATCTAAACTTTCATTATATTGTTGTTTAATTCTGAACTATAATTGCCACTAGGAACTTGCTTTCCACTTGAATTGATATGACCTTGGGTCATGCTTTCCCTTTTTTTTAATATAATCCTAAAGCCAATCCGCGATAGTACTTAAAGGATTAGGATAAAAGATAAATTTATGTACGGGGAGAACCGCAGTTGGATAAATCTTCGTATTGATGCAATAGTTTACAAATTACGCCAACTCGATAATCTACATTCGGTATGTCCTATATAACGTGCTTAATCGAGAGAGTGTAAATAAAAGGATATTTTTTGTTACAATTCGGAAACATCATCTTTATTAGTTAGAAATAACGTTTCGTATTACTAGATATTTTTGGATCTTGCACACGAAGATTATTGTTGTATCGAAGTAAAAATGTACTAGTGCCTCCCAAATATAATGAACACATAATCCTTGTGGAGGAGAAATTGTGAAAGGGAAAGGGAATATAAAGTACTGTTGTAAATGCATATACTCATGGATAAGTGGAAAATACAGCAATGTTTGTGGACCATGTATATCATGAGGTAGTGGAATAAACCCTGAAATGGATGTTAATGTTTAGAAATGACAACATTAGTTTTATTATTTATTTAAAATAATATCAATTTGGAAATTTTTATTGTTTTAAATGTTTCTATTTTGATTAAATTTTGAACATTTGATCAACTTAATTTATTGGTAATTAATGCTTCTAAGTAATGTTTAAAAGGTTCAGTTGATATTAAATATTTGTAAAATCAGTCAAAATTGAAATAATATTGTAGTAGACTTAATGTTTAAGTGAAAAGGAAGAGTTGTTAAACGAGAATTAAGTGGTTTGTTTTAATCTATAAGAATTGGTTAGTTTATGAAAATAAAACGATTAGTCAATAAATTAATCGATTTTTAATAACAAAAATATTAAAGTAAATTAAACTGCAAAGTTGAAAATTAAACCTAACAATTAGCTAGTTCGAAAATTTTAAGATTTAATCTCTTGAATCATATTGGACCTGTGATGGGAAAATCCGATATGGATACTATATATAAAAGTTAAGGTTTCCTGCAGTTGCTCATATCATTCGTAAGCATAAAGATTTTCTGACCCGTTAAGAGAACTTACGTTTTGAAAAAACTGTAGAAAGATGTTAATCGCGCTCTAGTGAGCAATTCCTATAAAGATGGTGGTAGATTTGCGCTCGTTTCGGCTTCTAAAAGTTCATTTGAAGTTATGGAATCGAAATCAGGTATTTTCGCATTTTTTCGTTTATTGTCTTTTCACGTTCGATCTGAGATACACATCTAAAGTTCCGTTACGTATTAAAGTTTCTACAAATAAGAAATAATTAAGAATAATAAATATTGGAATTGAGCTTGGGTTCTTGTCATTTAGATAGTTGACCTTTACTACTTATAAACCCTTTAACATTTTCATGTTTAGTTAATATGAGATACTCTAACACTTCCTCTCAAGTGCATCTGGAATTGGACATCCAATTGTTACTTGAAATAAATGAAGTGGTAACTGGGTCGGGGCGCTGAGACTGAACATCTAGACAGACAACCATCAGCTCTGATACCATTTTAGAATTTTCAATATGAGTTGAGTGTAGAACCCGTTAACAAGAATTGAGTTTAGGTTAATCATTGCCAAAATGACTAGAACATTTGAATGGTTGACCCTTACCACTTATAAACTCTTCAACATTTTCATGTTTAGTCAATATAAAATACTCTAATAATAACAAATCGAACCAAACTCAGTTCAATCATTTTTTTAAATTCAATCTCAATTTAAAAATTGATTTGATAGAATTTAACGTAGGACTAACATAATATTTATATATATATATTGAAACTAATATAATGAGATGTTTGAACTCAAATTTAATTTAAAATTCAATCAACTTAGTGATTTTTTTATATATTAATATTTGTATCGGAAATAATTTTCCCCTTAATTAAAAATAAGGTTGCACGTTTACGGTTCTGATCAAATCTCACGTACCTACTGAACTGCCTCCAATCTTGTGGCTACAGCTACAGGGTCACTCTTTTGGCTTAGATTGTCACCCGCGCGCCTTCTTCAACTCGCAATCATTCGTTTCTTCCCAAGAAGCATGCGTTAGCACAAAAAATTTGATACTCACATCTTGTGGGGTCTCTAATTATATATATAGATAGGTTAACGGCTCGAGATCTTTTCTATACTTCAACAAATAAAAAAAAACTCTTTAATTTTTTAAACTTTTTTAAAAATGTATTATCTTAATTTTCAGTAAAAAAATAATAAATAGCGATATGATATTATGAACATCATGCGGTCAGGAAAATGTGTCCTTATTGTCTGTAGTAGTTAAGGACATCTCTCTTTTAAGGAGGTCGACTTCTCCTGAGAGTAGGGTATTATGAAAGGAAGTTGATTATAAATTAGTAATAATTACTAATATATTAAGTATGAAATTGATTCTTTCAAGGTCAATGCCTTAGTAGTTAATGGGGACGGACTCTAAATTTGTTGGCAATATGTCTATGCTGGTTCACATCCAGCTCGACCCAATAATTTTCCCGATCTACCATGCAATAATAGGAAGACCAATCAAAATTTTCTTATATAATGATCTAAGACTCTTAAACTCGAATTGGACTAATTATTCATAAATAAAACTAATAATTTATTATAATTGTATTAAATTATTAATTAAAGTCGAGATTAATTGATTTAAGTTAAGTTTAAGAACTGAGTTATATTACTACGATAGTAAATGATTTTCGTTATTATTTTTAACTGAAATAGAAAACAAATTTTTTAAAAAAGAAAGTGGAGTTTTTTCGAAATTTTTTAAAGTTTTTAAAATAAAAAGTATATCTTTTATTGAACGTGTACTTTTTTTTTGGATACAAGGGAAGAAAAACAAAATTACACGTCCGCGCTAATTAACGCAATGCCTGCGGTACAAAATGTCTTGTTGATCACGGTGCATGTGAACTCTGACTAGCGGTGGAGGTTCCTGGAGAAAATGGAGACCTGGGCTGGCGGTAGCTGCAAGTGAGGCCAGACTATCGACACTTTAGTTGCCTTCTTGACAGACGTGTTGAAATTTCACCTCCCGAGGACGTTGCAGTAGGCCATAGATACCTGTCAACAAAAAAGGGTAGTCAGTTCCAGGAAGTCTAGAAGAGGAGATGATATTTATCACCTCTAAGAAATCGACTTCAATGATGATCCGTCAAAAGTCAAATACTCAAGCCAATTGAAGATTTGAGTGGACTTCCCAAAGTTCGGCTTTAGAGGCGAGCCCCTCTCTATCTGATGGAGAAATCCACCACACCACTGACATGTCAATCTCAAATCAACCCCCAACTGAAGCAAGATAGTGACCCTAATTAATTGCACCATCGGTATTAATTTTAACCCAGCGGTCGATCGATTTATGTACTTTAAACCGACGTGTACTTTAAACCTAACGTGTACTTTAAACCTAACTTAAGAGAGTTCTTTCATGGTTCTAAAGAGGCAATAAAAAGGTGTAATCCGACACGTGTAACTTGTGGTCACAGACTAATAGTAACCTGATGGTTATTTATTTTCCCTGACCTCCAACCAAAATCATATGTTCCCATAGCTCTCCAAAACCAGAAGCCAGAATTGGGACTCCATTGAAAAGCTTCTCCATTTCCAGTTCTTCATCACTTGGGTTCAGAAACTGTGAAGTTAAAATCCTGGTATGTCATGCATTACTGTTGCACTTGGAGGCAGTTTTTCAGAGTTTAGTGATTGAATTCTTATAAATTCTTTTGTTCTTCGTCTTCTTCTTCTCAGCTTTCTTTTGAATATCGTACTTCTTTGAGTTGTTTTCTGGTTGAACTCAGAGGTAAAGTTCTAAAGAAGAGAACCTATGTCACTGCTTTAAGGGCCTTCATTTAAAGACTCAATCCGAAACTAATTTCGATTTAGCAGAAGTTAAGTTCCAGATTGAATTTAATTATCTTTTTATAGACTACACTTACATGCTGATTGGAAGATGATGAATAGATTAAATTCAATTCAGCTGTTTGGAAAAAAAAAAGCCATGAATTGAATTCACGTGTGGGTTTAAAACTCACTCTCTTTGTAAACTCAATTCATGGTATAATTCACGTGAATTCAATCCCAAAGTCTGCATTTCTTCTTTTTTAACGTTGAAACCCAATAATACCCGCGACTTTTCCATGCGATTGCTCTGTTGAAACTGATTCTTTGCTTTCATTTGTTGTTTAACGTCAAGGAACTGAAACATTTGCTTCCTCTTTGTTGACAGCGTGGCACTTTATTAAAAAAATAATTATACTATTAGAAGTTTTTTTTGCAAGAACATGAAATTTCTCTTTCTTCAACAATTTCTTAAAAATTTTAATTTCTAAATTTTCAATTCTACTTTACGTAACAATTTAACTTTACTTTAATTTAAATTGAGTTTAATTAGTTTAGGACGAATTCAATAATTATAAGTCTATTTATTTATATTTATATTTATATTTTTTGATTTTCTTTTCATTTTTAATAATGAACTTTTTTATTATATTATTTATAATGAAATTGATGTTTATAAGTTGCTCTATGTAAGTGTGAATGTTTATTATTTAATAAGATTATTTTTTAGTCAAGGGTAAATGTGTCATATGAAATAATTGAATTCATTTTGATTGTGTTCCAAGCAGTGTAATTGAATTCAATTCTAATATTACTGGGTTTGTTTCAAACAGTGTAAATTGAATTCAATTCAATCTGATTAATGTAATTAAATTTAATTCGTTAATGAATTCAATTCGAAGGTTTCCAAACACCCCCTTAAGAAAGAGAGATTTTTTTTAATATCATAACTTGACTTGTCCTAACTCAAAATTAATGAACTAATTCGAGTTGTTCGGATTTTGAGTTGAGATCAAAGTTTCTTTCTTTCTTTCTTTTTAATAATTTCAAGTTTTAAGCTGCAGTCAAGTTAAGAATATATTTAATTGAGCTTAATTCAGGCTCGATCAAACTCCGATCGAACTTTGAGCTATTCATTAGACCTATTGCTAATCTTATATAGAAGTGACATTTAGGTTCGAACTTAGTCTAACTTGTGTTTAACAGGTGAGATTTAGGTTGACCAAGTCTTGAGTCGGGCTTGAGTTTACGTTATCCAAGTTCAGCCCAAACTAAGACTCAACTTTTATAACAAAATTTTATTTTAATTCAAAAAATAATAATAATAAGTAGGGCTAGAACTCGAACTTGGATTGGGCCACTTCAGGCCTAATCAGACTCGAACAAAAGTTGTCAAATAAAGATTCGAGTCTGACCTAATCTATTGTCATTTCTAATTCAATGTCAATATAAATAGACACAAACATATATTAATGAAAGGGTAAATTGTATTAAAATAATGTGTTTAGATATTTTTATAAAAATAAATTTTGAAATATTTTAATTTCGAAAGCATTTTTAATTTAATAATTCATGAGATGGAATTTTTTTAATACTCGTATTAAGTTAAAAGTACACATTCACTCTAAAATTTTATAAAAAATTAAATAAATCTTAATCTTTATAAATTAAATCTTAATTTAATTATTTATTCACAAACAATTCTTATTTAATAAACTTAATAATAAAATTGTAAAAATTGATTTTTACGATAATTATAAGAATTTAAATATATCATTAAAGTTTTTAAAAGTGTACCATTAAATTTTTATATATTTAAAATTAATTCATGAGCACTTAATAATAATAGCTCCTAGGGGTAATCGAGTTGGTAAAGTAGAGGTATGGGACTAAATGGTTCTATATTTGAATCTTTCTACCTACGTTTTTTCAATTAAGCCTGTCGTGAAGGGATTGCCTAGTGTGAAGTACCCGATTCGCGTGATTTGCTGGTTATTGTGTCAATTTAAAGGTTTACCTAGTACGCATTCAAAGATAGCGATTGCGGGTTCCTCCGTTAAAAAAAACTTAATAATAATAAAATTTTAAATATTAAAATAAAAATTCATGCCTTTTTATATATCTATTTTAGACATTAAACAAGAATTTAGAGGCTATCTAACTATTTAATGGCCAAAACAACATAGTTTTAGCTATTGGAAAGGAGATCTCCGGTGGTATGGAATGTCATTTGAGCAGCAAAACGACGTCGGAACAAAAAGAAGAACCATCAAGAAAATGCAAAAGTACGACGAAACGGACCCCACTGAACTGAAAGTAACATGTCTGCTTTCTGATAACCAACCAACGAGATTCCAAATACTTGGCGCTACTCTCTCTTCTTTCCCTCTCCTATCCTCGTAAACAAATCCTACGCTTTCACTCCGTTTCTTGATTAAGAATAAGATTCCTGGAATTTCCAAGATTTGGTAATACACTCAGTTCCATTAAACTTGCATTTGAATTTCCAATGGAGGTGTTTATTTCTAGGATCTGCTTGTCCTTGCATTGCGTGCAATAAAGGTGGAGATTTTTTATATCAAGTGTTAAGGAACATCATAGTACTGCATTATGAGTTTCTCTGTCGGAAACCAAAAACGTGTTTGCTATTTCTGTTTGCAGCGTGTTTGTGTTTTGTCTTGAAAGATGGTTGCTTTTGGGAAGAAGTTAAAGGAAAACCAAATCCAAGAATGGCAAGGGTATGTTTTTGGATGAATTTGATTGAGCATAAGGTTCTTTGCAAATTTTGAGTTTTATTGTATTGAAAAGTACAAGATAAGAGTGACGATCACCGTTTTTTTGGCCTGGAATTCAACCTTCAGTTACTATATCAATTACAAGCTGTTGAAGAAGAAAGTGAATCGGTACACACAAGAAATCCAAGTCGAAGCAGAAACGCAACTGTATGTTTTGAGGGATTTTGCAAGAATCCTGGACACTCAGGTAATTACAACATATAGTTACCCGCATGGATACGGATTGGATATAGGTAATTACAACATATAATTCTAGTGCATGGATATAGATTGCATATATCTTGATTTCAACTTCCAAGCCAACTTGACCGTCTAACTCCATCTGGGCACGTGTCTTTTGGCAAGTTTTATTAGCTATTCGTTAACTATGTTTGTTTGTGAACGTTGAAATGGAGTCTTCATAAGTTCCTTGTGTTTTGTTCTTACATGAAACTTCATTCTCATCTCTTCCTTTTCTTTTATAATTTCAGATTGAAAAGACTGTCTTGTTTCTGCTGGAACAACAAGGAGTTCTTGCAACCAGATTAATAAATATTGGAAAACAACAGGACTATGTTCTACAGAATTTAGATAGTTTTAATATATCTGAACTGCGAGAATCATACAAAGCTGTTGGACAGGAACTCTTAAGGCTTCTGTTTTTTGTTGAGATGAATGCTATAGGCTTGCGTAAGATTCTGAAAAAGTTTGATAAGCGATTTGGTTATAGATTCACCGACTACTATGTCAAGACCCGTTCAAATCATCCATATTCCCAGCTCCAACAGGTGTTCAAGCACGTGGTAATGTTTTCTAAACAAATGAATGTCTTCCATTGTTTGTGTTATAGTTTTAAGTTTCTTATGTTACTAGATGACAAAAAAATTCTGATGCATTTCTTTGTTATTGTGGTGCCTAACATGTACTAGCTGTACATGCAGGGTTTTGGGGCTGTTGTTGGAGCAATATCCCGTAATCTTGCAGATCTTCAAGATCACGAGGGAAACTACATCTCCATATACGATCAACCTGCGAAGTCCCACCCGGTTTTTCCTCATATCCATTGTAAATTATGTGCAATACTATTCCCCCTTTTTTCCCCGTTTCCGGTACTGTATATTTAGTTCTTAAGTATTTATGACAACTCCTTACATTCTATTGAAGTTGGGTGCGGGTTGCCAATTTCCATGCTGCAGGACCCTGTTATTGATTCTATAAAAGCAGCTGTAAACAGGCTATCAAACTCAACAAATTTTCTCGAGTTTTTGGGAAGCCGTGCATTTATCATTCAAGATGAGTCACCAACTCCTTCTGAAGACCAATTTGTTGAGCAGTCGTATCATTTCATGTCACTCCTACTGAACTTGGTAAATACGTTTCTGTATATGGTCAACACTTACATTATTGTCCCAACAGCTGATAAGTATTCCCTGAGCCTCGGAGCTGAAGCAACAGTCTGTGGCATCATCATTGGGTCAATGGCTGTTGCACAGTTGTTCTCTTCAGTGTATTTTAGTGCATGGTCAAATAGATCATACCTCAGACCACTTGTGTTTAGCAGCGTTTTTCTTCTCCTCGGGAATATGTTATATGCTCTGGCTTATGATCTCAGATCAGTCGCAGCACTTTTGATCGGTCGACTCTTCTGTGGGTGAGTCGTGCTTCTGATACTCTCATTGTGTGAGCAGAAGAATATCTCTGTTAACTACTAGTTGCTCGCTTGAACCTTTTGGTCTAAAAGTTGGAATTTGACTCTTCACTTCGTTATACTAATCAACATGTTGATCCAATGCGTAATTTCAGGTTAGGTTCTGCAAGAGCTGTTAATAGGCGTTATATTAGCGATTGTGTACCGCTGAAATTACGAATGCAAGCTTCTGCAGGATTTGTCACTGCGAGTGCACTTGGAATGGCGTGTGGTCCAGCTCTTGCTTGCTTATTTCAGACTAGGTTGAAGATATACAATCTTACCTTTAATGAAGAAACTTTACCTGGCTGGATAATGGCTTTGGCATGGGCTTTCTATCTGCTATGGCTGTGGATTTGTTTTAGGGAGCCTCTTCAACAGACTAAGGAGATTGTTACTCAGGAAACTAGTGTTGCTTCATCGTCAAGATTGAACTCTTCTGATGAAAGTATGAATTATGTCTCTGCTACCCATCCAATTATACCATAATGGCTCACATTCTGATTACTCGGTAACTGTCACAATAGACCGGTATGTTTTAAGGGCCTGCACTAAGATTATAACTTGATCAACTACACATAACGACTACTGATTAACTTTGTCTCAAGAAAAAAGTTGCTTTCGTGAGAAAGTACCTACCTTGTCACAAACAATTAGCTAGCTGAAGAACTTCCCTTCTCGAGCTAGATTGTTGCATAGATTAGCTTTGCTTTTGCATTCTCTAGCTAAAATCTCTGACTAAAGATTTCCTTCCTACAATGTAGGGCTGTTCTTAAATGTCAGCCTTGAGCATGGTTTTGTGCAACCATTGCTTTTGAAATCAGAAGCCGAGAACAACGATGAAGATGCAGACCAAGAAATTGATGATTGTGACCATGATTCAGAAGAAAGTCATAAACCTGTCACTTCGATTGTGTCGGCATATCGATTACTTACACCATCTGTGAAGGTTTGAACATCATCCTTAGTGTTATAGTTAGTCGTATCTTTTCTTTTACATTTTAGTCTGTCTTATGAAGGCATAGAACTAAATGGATTTGATTTAAGCAGTTGCTTGCTAAAGATCACAGAACTAATTGCCTGGAATTAGGAGGAATTAAATCATTATGTTGGTCAACAATCCTGTCCCGATTGTGTTTACCGAGTCGCAACTTTCTATTCCTTTATGCTTTTTCATTGTTCGTTCTGCTTGTCATATGAGATTTACTACTTCTGATCTTACCAGGTTCAACTATTAGTGTATTTCATGCTCAAATACGCAATGGAGATTTTGCTCGCCGAATCAAGTGTCATCACTGGGTATTACTTTATATGGTCAACCAACAGTGTAGCAATTTTTCTTGCATGCCTCGGATTAACGGTGCTCCCTGTAAATGTTGTCGTCGGGAACTACATCACTAACATTTTTGAAGAGAGGTAAAGCACTCACAAGTGTCATGTACCACACATTCATTTTCTTCTTCGTTTGCTTCACAATCACGTGTTACTTGCAGGCAGGTGTTGCTGGCATCTCAACTCATTCTGTGCCTTGGGATACTCCTCAGTTTCCATATAGTGAGAACTTATTCTGTTCCTCAATATGTAGGTTCAGCACTCATCACATTTGTGTCTGCTGAAGTCATTGAAGGTAACAAAACACGAGACCCGAACGTCGGTGATCAACTGCTTTGTGATTGTTGGCTGCGTTACAATTTCTGCAGTTTCTTCACATGTTTCTGGAAATCTAACTGCTTGAACGATTGCAGGTGTGAATCTGTCGCTCTTATCTCGGGTCATGTCGTCGAGGCTTTCTCGTGGTACCTTCAATGGAGGTTTACTTTCAACAGAAGCCGGAACCTTGGCTCGGGTAATCGCAGACGGTACGATAACAATATGTGGGTACCTAGGAGAAAACAAATTGTTGAATGTCACACTAATTCCTTCCCTATTCATATGTATCTCCTCCATTATTGCAACCTTCTTCACCTATAACTCTCTCTACTAGTAGTTCCCTTCCACTCATGTGCAGTGTAATGCTATAAAGCCACTTTCCTCTTAATGATCAAATCAGATTACAGTATGTAGTAACCTTTTGATCAGTCCCTTAAGCCTCTAAGTGCAAATTAGCTCAGGCCCAATCCAAAATCAATGGATCAAATCTAGTTTGATGGGTTTGAGTTTGGTTCGACAATTATAATTATTTATCCGAATTAATTATATTAATTTTTAATTGTTGTTATAATAACTATTTTATATTAATTTAAAGGTTGTAAATAGGAATATGAACACTGTTTCGGCAAGGTACTGTATCGGTATCGGTTAATCTTAAGTACCGTTTCGGGTAATTTTTTAAATTTATGAAATAGTCATTGATTTTTTTTAAATTGCAAAATAGTCCATTGTCATATTTTACAGTTGTATTGTATATTTTTAACCATGTTTTCAAAAATCATAATAATAAATAATAATTACAATTTTAATTTAATTTATAAAATTAATTTAATAATTATTAATAAATATAATTAAATTTAAAATATATTTTTAA
>JAOSBL010000009.1:23161444-23175715 GCA_027568915.1 Erythroxylum roraimae
AGCCAAACATCAGAAAATCCCAGAGCTGTCAACATAGCAAGCAAATAGTCCCAACTGACTCTATCATAAGCTTTGGCTATATCAATCTTTAGTGCACAAGAACCCGAATTTCCCCGCGAGCATTGCTTCAAACCATGTAAAGTCTCAGAGGCCACAATAAAATTATCCGTAATGAATCGTCCAGGAACAAAAGCAGATTGATTCAAAGAGATAATCTTGGGCAAAATATGCTTCAAGCTGGTGGCTAAAGCTTTTGACAAAATCTTATAGATCACATTGCATAATGCAATTGGTCGAAACTCGGTAACATGCAAAGGATTAGCACATTTGGGGATTAAGACAATAAGAGTAGAAGCCAAGGATGGTGGAAGGGTACCTTGTTGGAGCCAATCACGACAGGCCTGGCAAATGGCACCACCAAGAGTGCTCCAGAAATTTTGAAAGAAAGCGGGGTTCAAGCCATCTGGGCCGGGCGCCTTATTTGGGTCCATCTGAAAGAGGGCAGTGCGGAATTCCTCATCCGAAAATGGAGCAGTAAGTGAATTGTTATCCGAGTCATCAACCAAAGGTCTAACGAGCCGAAGCACTGCACCAGGGGAAGACTCGGTGGCCTGAAAGAGATAAAATATTAAAATAAAAATAAATAAAAATAATTTTTTTAAAGTTTTATTTAAATATAGAAGGCGCACGAAGCACGCATTCACAAATTCTTTAGTGCAAGTTAGCGAAAATCCACTTATCATGCGCTGTCGTAAGGCAAACACACATAACTAGTTTTCCTAACAAGAACGGCCGCGAATTCTTAAGAAGTTCGATTATGTACTGTTGTCGTGTTCGTGAACCAAAGTATAGTACTTGGCAAGGTCCTTACGCAAATACAATTCAATTGAACCGAAATTCCAATTCGAAACGAACCCTTCAGGAGGCTGAGGACTTTTGCTCTCTAGAGACAAAAAATGGCGTCAGATGATCTTGACATACCGGAGGGGACAGTTCGGAACATACTGGACCAGGAGAGTCTCAAGTGGGTGTTTGTCGGAGGCAAAGGCGGCGTTGGCAAAACGACTTGTAGTTCGATAATAGCGATTCTGTTGGCAAGTGTCAGATCCTCTTGTTTGATTATTTCTACTGACCCAGCTCACAATCTCAGCGATGCGTTTCAACAGCGGTTCACTAAGACCCCTACTTTGGTCAATGGCTTCTCCAATCTCTACGCTATGGTACGTTTTTTTTTTTTTTTGTCAATCATTTCGTATAAAGTTGCAGTCTTTGGATTTTGGGGTTGTGGTATTATGTGGATTTTGTGTTTTTTTTTTTGGGATATATTGGGGGATACTCATAAATGTGCGTTGTTTTCATGAAAGACTTGTCCAAGATTTGATGAATTTGGTGCTTTCTGTTCTTCTGCTCATGCTTTTTGTAGATAGTTGTAAGGATACTGGTTAGGTTAATTTTTTATTTTAGCCATCTTGTGGACTTACTGGTTGGCTATAACGTTTGCAGGAAGTTGATCCTAATGTTGAAAATGAAGAAATTCCAGGAGCTGACGGAATGGATGGTTTGTTCTCTGAATTAGCAAATTCAATTCCTGGCATTGATGAGGCAATGAGCTTCGCAGAAATGTTGAAGTAAGGATAGTGTTTTCCTCAACCTGATCATATTGCAACCTATTTGCATTTAGTATAGAAAAGGATTATCCAAGAGCTTTGGTTTTGTTGATTTATTTGGGGTGAATATGGTGTGCTTTTGTGTTTGATAACTAAATTCGATGACTGTTGGTTGTTTTCTTTTAGGAGTAGTCAAGGATTTAAAGAGTTAGGAGGTTCTTACTGTGTTTGACTTGATACTATTCACGTAAATTATTTTAATTATCTGTTTCTCCATTATTTTTCCCTGCAGATTAGTGCAAACAATGGATTATTCTGTTATTGTATTTGATACAGCTCCAACTGGACATACACTTCGGCTATTACAATTTCCATCAACTTTGGAGAAAGGACTTCAAAAGATGATGTCTTTGAAAAGTAAATTTGGTGGCTTGTTGAATCATGTATGCACTTGTTTCTCTTGTATATTATATTCATACCTCAAGATCTTTAATATTGTTTCCTCAGTGACTTTTATCAGATATTTTCATCTCGTATTCTGCAAGCATCTGAATACATTTTAATGTATGATTAAGTTCCCTTCTTACCAATCTTTGGACATTTGTATGGTTGTTTTAATCCATTCTTGGCTCAAGTGTTTAAGTCTATCTATTAGATTGAATTAGATATAAAATCTGTGTGGAAAATTAACTTGACCCTCTTATGGTGGGTTTTACACATACAGCCATGTTTAGCCACCTATTGTCCTGTTGTTGTAGCCTTTAACAGCAGTATTGGTCAAAAAGCTGAGACCCTCACCGTAGGGGCCTGGGTTCGTGATGTTTGTGCAATTAGAATCTTTAAACGATTTTTCATTTGAAATAATAGTTGGTTTGGTAGCATTCTGCGCATTTATCTGCTTTTACCCATTGATGGTTGTTATCCATGGTCATTAATAACTATATGAACTATTCATGCAGGTCACCGGACTATTTGGTTTAGATGATGATTTTGGTGAGGATGCAATTTTGGGAAGGGTTGAAGGCATGAAAGATGTTATTGAGCAAGTCAATAAACAATTTAAAGACCCTGTAAAAATCCTTAACGTCTTATCTCAATTATTGTAGTAATTGCTTTACCCTTGTTTCTGTAGCAGTTCTTTGTATAGTTGGCAGTATGATATGTCAAGGGTTATGTAAAAGGCTGAGAGTCTCTCAAGTTTAAATTTACTGATTCAAAAAGTTATTTGGAAAGCAATAAAGCAAATCTTGATATGAAATAATGAATTCTGGAGGAATGGTCAATGAAATAATTGCTGGAGATGCTTCAAATAAAACTTGATAACAACTGGATCTTACATCCTTTTGTCTCTCTCATTTGGTGACTAGAGTGTTGTGTTGTTTTGATGGAAAAATGTGGTGTTGGGAGGGAGATGTTTGGTAAGCCTGTCCATTTTTTTCTTGTTAAGACTTCATTCTGGGTTTCATTTTATTTTATCTAAAATGAGACTGATACGCTGCTAAGTTTGTACTTCTTGAAAGCTGGTCTGTTTTCTCTGAACCTTGTATTTTCTGTTTTACTTTAATGTTGAATTTCCTTCTTGCAGGATGTAGCTATTTGTGTTTTTCATCCTTCATTTTTTTCCCTAATGGTATTGTATTCTCTTTTTGGGTAGGACATGACAACCTTTGTCTGCGTTTGTATTCCGGAGTTTCTGTCCCTTTATGAAACAGAGAGACTGGTCCAGGAACTTACGAAGTTTGAGATAGACACGCACAATATAATCATCAACCAAGTGCTTTTTGACGAAGAAGGTTTGGATATGATCCCTTTTACTCCCTTATTTTTCTTTTCATCTACTTTTCTGGATCAAAACTAGATCTTGAGCTGGTCTTTTTCTTGCTGTAGTTGTTGAATCCAAATTGCTGAAAGCAAGGATGAAAATGCAGCAAAAGTACCTTGACCAGTTCTACATGTTATATGATGATTTTCATATTACTAAGTTGCCATTACTACCGGAAGAGGTAAACTATCTTCTGGAACTAGTATTTTCACGAGACACTGTTTGTTTGATACTCTATATGCAAAATACCATTCTGTTCATCAGGGTCTTGGAAATCTGTTCTGTTTCAAAATTTTAAGGTTACTATGAAATTAACATGTATGGATTTTCTCCATGTGCTAATGACATTCCGTTTAGTCATTACTGGTTTTAGTTGCTTCCTGGGAATGATCAGGTTTACTTATATCTCACTTCAGTTCTTGCTTCACTATGCTGCTTTCTTGCCATTTCTTTCTGTAACTTTTCGACAGTTGAGATAGGAGATAGTGGTGTTCTTCGGATATAACTTTAGTTTTAATCAGTGAGATTCTTGTTCTATAGGTTACTGGGGTTGAAGCTCTCAAAGGTTTCTCAAAACATTTTGTAACACTATACAAACCTTCAATCAGTGGAGGGACAGTGGAAGAGTTGGAGCAAAGAGTATCTGAGCTTAGGCATCAGTTGCAAGATGCAGAAGCGGAACTTGAGAGACGTCGGAAAGGCAAACAAAAGGCGTAAAATTGTCACACTCATCCTTGTTTGAATTGAGTTTAAACAACTATATCATTGGTGCCATGGAAGTGCTTATGCTAGAGCTTTGGACAGAGATAAGTTTGTTTACAAATACAATTATTCACCTTGTGTTTTTCTTTTCCAATAAAAAGGAAATGCTTGGCTATTAAAGTGAAAGTCCCGTCAACTATATGAAGAAGTATCTTTCATGTACCAAAAACTTGGATCAGTTGTATTCTTTGATCTTGAACAGTCTTTCTTAATATAGAAGAATCCATTTTGACATTTCTCTTGTTTAGAAGTTCTATGCCATGGTGTTAATGAAAACTGCTATAGTGCTTTGTGCTACAGCAGGGGTGGCAAAAATGTCAGTTTTGTCTGTTAACTTCGGGCCAGGCTTAAGGTAGGCAACAAGTCAGGCCTAGACTTTTATGACTTAGTCAAGCTCGTATCTGTTTTTGGTTCCGCTGCCATCCAAAGTCCGAATTGCAAATTTGCGATTCGAACAAAATGACGTCATTTTGGTCAACTAATTTAGTCGGTTCAGGTTTAGTTCTTCAGTCATTTAGTTTAAATGATGCCGTTGGATTGAACTTGTTTGTGCTAGATAGAAATCATGAACTGACTTTACTCGTTGACTTCGAACTAATTGAGAGACGGATGAAGAAGTGAAGGCTATCTAACAACTTAGTGAAAGTTTCGCTAATAAAACACGAAATTTGAGAAGGTCTTTATGTACCAGAAAAAATTTTACGTGAAACCAGTAGTTGAGTCTTGCTTGAGATCTGAATATCAACTATACTTGATAATTTCAATTTTAAACCAAGTTGCCAAATTGTTGAGATGGCCGAGTTGGTCTAAGGCGCCAGATTAAGGTTCTGGTCCGAAAGGGCGTGGGTTCAAATCCCACTCTCAACAGCTTCTCTGTCATTTTTCCTTATCCTTAACACTTCAATCGTCAGAGTTTTGAGTTACAATAAATGTATTTCATTTGCCCAATAACATGATCATAGATTGAAAATTAACTTGTCAAATTTAATTTTAATAAAAATTAAGTTTAAAATGAGCTTACAAAGAATCCTTGGAACATCATAAAAAGAGACAATGGAACTCATTGAGTCAAAGAGTATCAATACCAGATTGTGAACATTGCTAAAGCAAGGTCATAACAACTATATCTCATTCCAAAACTGTCAAGCACACGTATACATGAATTTTTATTGGAAATATACACGTATAACTGTTCATCTTATAAGTCAAAAGAGTACATGACAGGTTTGTTTCATTAGATTGTTAGATTCTCCTGAATGGCAGTAAATGAACCCAGTATGTTTCCTCCCACATCAGGAAAACTTTCAGATCCTGGAAGAGGCCTCACTTTCCCTTTTCTATCAACTTCTACAGGGTACTTGAGTAGGTGCCCTCTCATCTCTGTTATATCATCAGCTGCAAACTGTTTCCAGTTCATCTCCCCCATCATTCTGATTTTGTTAACACACTCCAGAGACTCTGGTTGTTCAAAGCATTCCTCAAGATACCCCACGTGCTCTGCCCAGAGCGACATCCGATATCCGTATACCTATAGAGCACGATTTGCGCAGAAACAGTAAGGGTCTAAATTAGCAGTAAAGTTGATTAGATTTTTATGCATAAGGATTAAAGTGCTCAAAAGAAATCTTTCTCTACTAAGTACTACCTGTCCACGTGGTTTAGATTGGTTTCTTGCCCAGGTATAATGAGGTTGATAGGCACCCATCGCAATCTCGGTGTCTCTTGTGCCTTCCATCGAACGCTGATTTATGTTTGCTGAACCTAGGATTACATACTCGTCATCAACTATCATACCTTTTGAATGGACGTAAATCATGAATCGTCGGTTCTTCTGACTAAGCACCTAGAACCACCAAAAAGCAGAGATTAAGTTTTCAAATGAGCCAATCTTGTGACAGTAATATCAACAAAAAATGAAATGATTTAGTTACCAACCAGTTAAGCCTCATCAAGTTTGCAATTTGACACACAAACAAGCTTATATCATGAAGGTATCAATGAACAATCGATGTTCATAAAAAAACCAAAGTCCTAAATGATGCCTTAATTCTGCTCATTTTCATCTTTAACTACTAACGCAAAAATTGCTCGCTAAAAATTATTTTCTTGAGGAACAAATATACCTGAGGAGTGTTTGCAGCAGTTGGACTTGATACATTTGACGTGTAATATTGATCAGGGGCCTCACGATTCCCGAGACAGAAGAAGTTCAGAAAATCTTGTGGTGAGAATGCTTGCTCAAGTCCAGCTTCTACTAGAGCTCTGTAAATTGTCTGATACATCATTTGCATCGTTTTATGCTGCAGAAGATCACATGTTTTCAGGTCAACGAACTCATCTTATCAGCCTTCAGAAAATATCACAGAATTTAGTGGGAAAATGTATCATTTGATGTCCCATTTCTCTAGTCTATAAACTTGGAACAAAAATAAGGAAAAAAAAAAACAGTTTTGGGGGTACTCACACCAAACACAAGTAACTGTCAACCATAGAAAACTTCCTTCAATATGTCTGTTATCAACCAGACCCCATATATGTTGAAATTTTGAAAGAGATTGATATTTTTCCTTCTGTACTGATTAACCATAGATTTCAATTACATTCAAGCTCACCTGCCAAAATAGGATCCTTTGAGTAGCTGCACCAGTTGGGGCCCCCTCTGGCCACATTGGGATAACAATGTATGCAGTAAATCTCTCCTTTGCCCTGATTTTATCGGCAATCTTCAATGCAATTTCCATTGGAATTAAGTTCGTAGCACCTTAAAATTTGATGGAAGGAAACAAGTTAAGGGCTAGTTCAATATAGTGGTGGACATCTACAGAATAGCTATTTGTACCAAGATACTGTCTAGTTTAACCAAGAACCTTTATGAAAAATAAGTACAACAAATATCTTAAATATCTGATGTATTTGCCATGAACAGTACTAGAAGTCATCTTTTCATCAACATGTAATCATAAACCATCTAATTAAGCATCATTTTGAATTTTTTACTTTTAATAATAGAAGCATCACGGCAAATCAACAAGACCCAACTATGATCGGCGCAGAAGTAAAGTCTGTGTATCTGGAAGCTATCAGGAAGAGTGGATTTAAAACCATTGTTCAGAGGCTAAGGATGAAAAGCACTAGAGCTTATAAAAAATCATGACGAATCTAACATCCATTCTAGAGACTAGTTTCTAATAAGGATAAGATCATTTTCCTAATGAAAGTGGAAGAATCTTTTGCCACATTAAATCTCAACCATAGTCTTTTCCACTTTAAATGAAAAAAATCAGGAACACTATTCACGCAAACTTCAAGCAATGTGTCTTCATATGATTATTGAAGAAACAAAAGAAGATCCTCACCTACATCTTTATGTGAACCCCAATTGTATGAGGAGCCAATGAAATACTGGTTTTCTATATAAATAAAATGCTGAGCAGCACGAATGGCCTTCACATATGCTGTATGTATGCTCATGTCGATAAGTACATTCTTCCCACAGACAAGATGCTGTAACAAGTAAAAGATCAACTTCAGCATGCAGTGTCTGAATCATAACTCCCTCTAACAGGAATCTATCAAGTTGCAAACTATTCACTGACCTTGGCTGTGGCTTCCTTTGGATCCTTTGGGAAGCCTTTAACAGAGTTTGAATCAATGGAACGGAAAATCTGCACATTTGAACTCCCAGAACTAAATTAATGCGTTTCATTTGTAAGTCGGAACAGAAAAGCAAATTCAGCTAAACTCCACCTCCTCAGCACACCCCACCCCTCATATATCCCAACATAAATCAAGTAAAACTAAAACAAAAACTATTCCCATCACACTCAGCCCTTGATCATACATGGCAAGGAGCAGAGAAACTACCTGAACATGCCAAGCTTCAGGATTATCCTCACTAAGAGCAGGAACATCAAGTAGACCTAAAATATCTGGAACTCTTTCTAATCTGAGCAAAGCATCATCATACGACTTCTTTAGCTTTTTAATCCCACGAGGTTTCGATGCCTTGAGCCATCGCTCCTCAAAGTTGGTTAAAACATCATATGCTGCTGGACCATCAATTTTGCAGTGCAAGTCATGCCATGGTTCTCTTGGGCAACCAGCAGTATTACCCTGCATGGTAAAATTAGACAATTACACAATTGATAGAGCAGAAAATATTTCCGCTACTTCCTAAAACTCTTTTAGAGAATATGTGTGTGTGTGCATGTGTGTGTATCTTCAGTTAATGTTGGCAATCTGCAAATTATATCCACAAAAACTCATTTGTAAGTAAAAATATTTTGCTTCCCATGATAAAGTTAATGATATAATTAATTAATTTGTTTAAAGTGCATAGCTACTTACAATTGTGAAAACAAAGAAGTATAAAAAATTAAAAGTTTACATTGTAATTAGGATTGTGATAGTCATCTTTATGCACTGTTTGCAGAGTCCTAAAAATGGGGTGGTATGGAGTGTCGTATCTTCCATCACATAAATCAAGCCCACCAACAAAAGCAATTATTTTTCTTCTATTGTCCCCAGCATCAGCATCAACAATAACAGTTTTCTGGTGATGAGTGTAGATAGTTCCAACTTCCTGGTAAAATAAATGACAAGGAAACTTGTATTTCATACTTAAATCAGAAGGAAAAACAAAAAGCTGTAAGTATGAATATTAAGTTAATGTTTCCTAAATAGTTTCAAACAAGTTTCTTCTTCAACATCACAAAAACCGCAAGTAGCAGAGAAACAATTGTCTTCATTACCCATGTAGTAAAAAATAGAGGATGATATAGTCTTCATTACCCGTGTAGTAAAAATAGAAGATGGTATAGTTCATACAGAAAATATTAACTGAAACATAGCTTGCAACAATAAAATGGTTTCAAAAGCTTGCTAGCCTGTAAGCAGTGAGGACAGTTAAGCTTACAGAAGCTGTATATTATTATATTTAACATCGGAGGAAACACAAAGCTCATACAGAAATTAACAATGGCTAACTATCAACAATATGATTGTCTCAAACAACTATGTTGAATGTTGAAGAACATCCCAGTAAGTAATATTATAGGAATCAAAGGACATCATGGCGAAGTTTTGGCAGAAAAGAAAAAAGAAGAAAAATATTTAAAAAAACAATATTTCAGTTACATAAAAGGAAGTTGATCCGGGATTTCAACATATAAAGATATTAGGAATGGCTAAGGTCAATTTTGATACGACATTAAGATGGTTACAGCAAAACTATTAAATTATAGCCAAAGAATTAAGGAGAGCCCATCCCACCCACTTGTGTTCAATACAAAGAACATGCTGTAAGTGAATCATGTGTTGCTTAGCAATTAATAAATTGAGTAACCATGACAGTTCATTCGTATTGGTTAATGCTACTACTTTCTTTACTTTTTAAGAAGTCTTATTTATCAAATCAGTGGACATAGAAACTCTTTTAACACAATCCAAAATCTCTTTCTGAACAAATTGACATACCGTTTGCTTGACCCAGCTATGTCTTTTTCCAGCAATGCGAGGACAAAGTAGCACTTGCACCGATGAGCTCTTGAAAAATCGGCGTGTTTCCTCATCATGGGTTGCCATAATACCATCCTGCATTAGTTAATTGGAAAGGGACCTATAAGTGATCCTTCATATTAAGAATAACTAGTTTGTAATTTGGAAAAGGAATGTGAAGATATATGTGGAAACAACCAATCATGGAGAGATTACAGTTATGGTGATGAACATTAAAAGCATTCACCCTCGTAACATACGAAAAAGCAGATCAATTATACTAAACAAAAAATAAGACAATATCAACCAGCAACAAAGATCACCACAACCTTAAGTTCATTTTGTTGAGTCAAATTAAATTTCAAACAACTTTCAAGCAGATACAACATATGAAAGTAACTCACTTCCAGTCCACTACTGTAATTAAAATATAGAAAAGATGTAAACTTCTTACTGTTTTATATCCCAAAATGCTCCTCGAAGTAGGGTCATCCCATACAAGAAGCAGCACTCTTACTCCCTCCTGGGATTTGGATCTTAAAATCTCGCCAAGGGTGGCATCTGATGGATGACCAGCATCCCTGACCAGTCTAACCTGGTGCCATACTGACCAACCAGTAATGTAAATCAGACGTCTAGCTTGACGTATGGCATCAAAGATGTCATACCAGCACTTTCCATGCACATAAGACATCCCGTTACCAAGTTTCAAACTCGGAAGGCACCCATCTGGAACATGGGCATCTTGATATAGAGTCAATTTTCCACCTTTCCTAAGAGGAAAATATGTGTTTAGCACACCATGATAATCGGGACCAGCCCCTACACCTAGATGAAAATTGCTCAATTTCTCCATGGGTATGTACTGAATTGAAATTCTCAAGACAGCTCCAGGCTTACATGGTTTCCCACTGCTATTTAAGATAGGGTAGACTCCTTCTACTTTAGCCCCTGAATATATCTGTTCAACAGGAATTGCCACAACGCCTATTAACTGTGACCCCACAACATCACTATCTTTGACAACAAATTGCACTTCGGCAGCATGATGAGCAACAGGAACATTAAAATGTTGCATCCAAACAGGATCTTCACTGTTGCTGATCACATATGTCCTACAAATTACAGAACCAGTAAGTGAAATTGTAACATAGGGATCACTGGTGATCTTGTGGTTCATTTGCCCCTCAATTTTGGAGCCTATATTTCCAGGTAACTTGTTAAACATCTCGCCCAAAGTCTTGTGAAACATGTCCATGTTTGGAAGGTTCTTCGCATCATAGACCCATATATCCAAGTTCCCATGTAAGAGCAAAACCTTCAAAGACACTTTACTACTCTTCACAGGCACAATCTGCATATTATGGTTATACTGGGATCCATCAAAGGAAGCCGAATGGGTATGAACCGCCGAGGCATAGTGTCCAGACGAATCAATGCGGCCCAAATATGCCCCTTCCCACTTGCTTGAAAAGGAATTATTTGGATAGCCATAAAACACTGGACTTTCACTTTGATAACTTACAGGAGAATCAGGCAGCGGTGGGACTGAAGGAGCTGGTGGGGATGCAGGAGCAGAAGGTTTTTGGCCATCATCCAATTTCACCTTACTTAAAAGATCATCTAAAGGTGGATACAAAGGGGCAGGTGAACTGGGCTTAGTATCAAGACTATCTTGTCTATGATGATTACCGAAGCTATTGGACCTTGGGGGCACTTGTCCTGAGCTATCATGAGATGGGTATTCTCCTGATTGATGTTGATAAGGGTATTGAGATGAACCATATTGGAAACTGCCATGACGTTGATGGGTTGGTGAAGGTAAAGCCTGCGGACTAGAAGATGGAGAATACACATTTGAATAGGAATGGTTGTGGGAGTAACCTGAAGGGCCTGAATGGGTTGTTGAATGTGGAGGTGAAGGGTACTCCAAAGGGCCTGAATGGGATGTACCTGAAGACGCCGGCGGCACCGCCGGGTATCCAGGTTGTGGATACGTATAAGGATTGTACGGATAAGGGTAGTTTTGTGGATAGAAATAGGGATAATAGGAACCCGAATTGGGCGGTGGGTATCCATGATTTTGTGCCGGAGGTGGGTGTTGACAGTAAGGGTACGGATATGGATTGTTGTAAGGGTACGAGGATGATGAATTGTGATTATCCATCTAACGATCAAACAGTAAACCCTTTCTCTTTGTTATGGCAATGAAACGAAAGATTTCTATTCATCAATGTCACAGGGCATATAGCAATAAAGATCAGTTCTTCATATCAAAAGCTTCAAATTTTCAGGCAAAAACGACAGTAAACAGGAACTACCAGACTTACTTCCGGAAAATTAAGGTACCCTTCTAACCAGGAAACGAAATCCAAGTCTAAAGTTCGTACCTTGCGAGATTTCCCAGTACGGGAATGTGAATTGAATCTTATTGAACCCTTTCAACAAAGAAGAACAGGGACAGAAATAGAAAGAAAAGTGTGTTTATACTTTTGGAAGGTGATCTTTAGTTCGTGTTGGAAACGTGAAAATCATCAAAAGACCGACGTTTCTAGGCAGACGCGTACCAGACTTACTTCCGGAAAATTAAGGTATCCTAATCAGGAAACGAAATCCAAGTCCAAAGTTCGCACCTTGCGAGATTTCCCAGTACGGGAATGTGAATTGAATCTTGTTGAACCCTTAACAAAGAAGAAAGAGACAGAAATAAAAAGAAAAGTGGGTTTATACTTCTGGAAGGTGATGTTTAGTTCGTTTTGGAAACGTGTAAATCATCAAAAGACCGGCGTTTCTAGGTAGACGCTGACCTTGTCACCGGAAAATCCAAACCGGTGTAGGACTTTCTACGAAATGTGTAGAGCATTGATTGGATGATCGTGACGTAAGCTTTGATCCCATCTCGTCTCATCTTTGATTCAAAAAAATACGAAATTTGGAATAAGTTGAATGGTGGGTAAAAAATACAATTTTTTAATTCAAATTTTTTATGTGTATAATATTAATTTTTTCAAAAACAATATTATTTCATTAAAAAAACTATTATAATCGAGATGAATGAGTTATATTAATATTATCAATTATTTAACAATCAACAACATGATAATTTTCTAAAATAATTTTAATATAAATTTAACAAAATTTTATAATCTAGATTATTATTAATATATTCTTAAAATGGGATAGAAATTTATATTAACATTAGATTGGTTTCTTCCGATATTTAAAAAATAAGGACTGGAAGTTAAACTAGTAAAACAAGAGATTTAAAATTTAAAAGGTTGAACTAAACCGTCATAAAATCGGCTAAAGATTGAATAAAATTAAAGAATTTAAAATATAGTTGAAAAAACTTTATCGAATAATTTGAAGCTTAATTAAAAATAAATTATTAAATAAAATTAATTAATTTATTTTAGTTTATAAGAACTTGTTAATTTATGAAAATTAACCAGTTAATTATTAACTTAATTAGTTTTTAACAACAAGAGTTATTAAAGTAAATCGTATTGAAAAGTAAAAAACCGAACCAAAAAGTTAAACGGTTCGAGATTCTTATAATTAAACCGGTAGAACTGGTTGAATTTCTTCGATACAATTAAAGTCAAAATTAAAATGTCAAAATCTATGACTTTTAACCCAAAAAAATTTTCTTTTTATTAATTTAGTTTAACATTTTTAAGAAATAATATTGCAATATATAATGTTGGCATACGTCTCTTTCTAACATGACAACCACTAGTCTAAGTGTCTAAGTTCATTGAAAATCTTTGGTACATGTCTCTTTCTAGCATAATAAGCACTTGTCTAAGTTTCAATTGTTGATGGGTTTAGGTTAACTAAAACAAGTTAGTTTTTTAATAATTATTATTCAATTCCAATTTAAACCTAAAAATAAGTTTGACTTTGGTCTTGACTTTGAAAAATAATTAAATATATTTCAAAACTTTAAACTTATGTATAAGATCAAATTTTAAACTTTTTATTTTAATTTTTTATGTATATAAATATATGAAATATGTATATTTATGTCAAATTTTAATTTTGATTATGAACTTTAAATTAATTTATTAAGTTTTGATTATACATTTTTGCTATCTCGTCTAATATATTTGATGTAATATTTAAATGTTTTAAAAACTAGACCAAAAAAATTAAACCAGTAAAATAAGATGTTTAAAATTTAAAAGGTTCAACCAATATTAGACCGTCATAAAATGAGCTAAGTTTAAATAAAATTAAGTATTTATTTCAGTTTAAAATATATTGTTAAATAATCATTAATTGATTTATTTCAGTTTACAAAAACTTATTAATTAATGAAAAGTAATCAATTAATTAATAAATTAATTAGTTTTTAACAACAAGAGTTATTAAAGTAAATCGAATAAAAAAGCTTGTGATGGAGGTCCATCCAACAAAGCCTTACTGTCTGTATGGTTAGCGTCTTCAGCAGGCAGAGACAGGACGAGACGGGACAGAGTTGGACGAAACAGAACAAGAACTGAAGACAGTGAGATGTTTGGTTGCAGTGGACAGGACAGAAAATATTGTCTTTGTCCTGAGGACAGAAATGTGTTTAGTTGC
>JAOSBL010000009.1:23184804-23200378 GCA_027568915.1 Erythroxylum roraimae
CTGTATAATATACCAATATGGACTATTTTGCAATTTTTAAAAATTTTAGGGACTATTTCATAAATTTAAAAAATTTCCCGAAACGGTACCCGGTACCAGTACAGTTCCATTCCAGAACTCAATCCGATGCCAAATTCGGTATGGTATTCATAACATTGGCTCTCACTGATGGCTTCGCCCTTGACTGTGAATATTAACTTTGGACACAAGTTCAAATTACGAAAAACAACTTCTTTATAAAAATATAAATGAAAGATTCCGTACAATTGATGCCTCTCCTCCGTATACTCGCAAAGCAGAGAACTTTGTGCTTTGAAATTCATTGGCTTTACATCATATCATAAATAAACATGATTTTTAAAAAATTGCATTTATGATGCAAAATTTAGGTCAAAATACTTTTTAAGAAAAGCCAAGTTATACAACTAAATTTTTTTATTTTTAATGGATAAATATTCAAATATTTATATTAGTTTGTTGAATTAAACTATTAATTTAAAATATTCTAAGTTAGATGTTTTTATTTATTAGAATCTTTTTAATTTATTTTGAATGTTTAAAATTTTATTTAAAATTAAAATAATAATATTATTTTAAAATAATCTACTATTTTAATAAAGCTATTATTTTAATCAATTTAAATTAGATTAAAATTCTTTAAATTAATATAATTTCAAATTTTGTTAATTTTAATTATAATATTTTTTATTAGAGATAATAATAAGGCTTCTTTCCACTTTTTGAGTCTGGAGTCGGGCTAGTCCGATTGTTTTTACCTGAGTACGAGCTTTATAGCCCGGCTCGAATTGAATTGGACTGGACAAGATCTTAATTGTTTTTTTATTAAAAATATAATTTGGGCCGAAACTCGACCAACCTGAGGTCCCCAGCCCAAATTCCATATCAAAATTGTCTAATCCTAAAATTTTAACGTCTGTGCCACGATAATCTGAAGGTAAGGAGGAAATTGGCGCCCAACACACTCCCTCGCTCAACGGCAACGGAAGCCGCTGTTGATGTTCCTCATCACTCGCCTCTCCCGCCATAAACAGCCATTCTCTTCCACGCCCCTCCCTCTCCAACGTTATTCCACCTCATCGTCTTCTAAGCTCCACGATTACTACTCATTCATACCACCGCCTTCTCTCTCTCCCCAAAACCCTCAAAATCCTAACCCTAATCCTTCTAATTTCGGTAACCGCAATAAGAAGAAGAAGAAAAAACCACCGTATTGTCCTCCGTCTTCTCTCGATCGGACGGCTGTTAAAACGATACATTCTGATTTGCCGTTTGATTTTCGCCATAGTTACACTGAGAGTAGCTCGGCAGTGAGGCCCATTGGCCTGAGGGAGCCGAAGTACTCGCCTTTTGGCCCGGATAGGTTGGACCGGGTATGGACTGGAGTTTCTGCCCCGGTTATCGACCCGAAGGTGGAGTCTTTGGACGGAGCGGAGGATCCGAAATTGGAGGAGAAGAGAACAATGATGAGAGAGAAAATTCAAGGGGCCCCACTCACTGGCGCGGAGAGGAAGATTTTGGTGGATAGGTGTCACAGAAAGAAAACCAAGAGGCAGATTAATTTAGGTAATACCCATTTCTTGGTTTAGGGTTTAAGATTTTCGGGGTTCGCATATGTTGTTTTCTGTGTTGAATTTGAATCCTAGAAACTAATTAAGAAGAACGTATGCTCTTGAACCCGTTTGATTGTCCATTTTCCAGGAATTTTGTGAAGAAACCATTTTTAGTTTGCAGAGACGGATTTGAATGTCGTGTTACATCCTGCTATATGAATGTTTGATTGTCTTTGACATTGGAAATGGTCTATTTTTGTTGTTTGACGTTGTTGTTGTTTTTGTCTTGGGGTAATGTCGTACAGGTAGAGATGGTTTAACGCACAACATGTTGAATGATATCCATAATCACTGGAGACATGATGAGGCAGTAAGGATTAGGTGCATGGGCGTTCCCACAGTTGATATGAAAAATGTTTGCACTCAGCTTGAGGTATCTTCTTTCCTTCTAATCTGGTAGCCGTGTCTCTTATCAGAGGAGTGCGTGTTGACTATGATTTATTGTAGGAAAAGAGCCTATTTTGGTCCTCAAACTTTTATCCCAGATGCACTCAACTCATTGAACTAACGTTTTTGCCAAATCGCATTTGAACTTTTTAAAAAGGTATTGTTTAATCATCTTTTTCATCATCAATCTGGAAATGATCAACACACGCATTTGTTAGTCGGCGAATTCGGTAGAGTTACATGGTATAATCGTGAGTTGATCACTTCCTAGTTGGTGATGAAAATAAGGCTTAAACATTTTTTTTTAAAGTTTGAAAATGATTTGACAAACATTTTAGTTCAAGGACTTAATTGCACCTGAGGTAAAAATGTTAGGACCAAATTGGGCCTTTTTTCCTTTGTTGTATCACTGAGGTACAAGCTGCAAGCAGAGTTTCACTAATTTTGTTGCAGGATAAAACTTTTGGAAAGATCATCCAGCGACATGGAGGTACAATTGTTTTGTATAGAGGTCGAAACTATAATCAGAAGAAAAGGCCTGTGATTCCTTTAATGCTGTGGAAACCTCATGAGCCTGTGTATCCCAAGTTGATCAAGACTACTATTGATGGACTAAGCATTGAAGAAACGAAGCATATGAGGAAAAGAGGGCTAGCTGTCCCTGCTTTAACAAAACTCGGTACATATTCTTTCCGTTTCCGAGTTATCAATTTTTGAATAGTTGTATCATTTCATTCTTTACTAATTTTGCCTGATGCAGCAAAAAACGGTTACTATGGCAACCTGGTACCTATGGTTAGAGATGCTTTTCTTGTCAATGAGCTGGTTCGAATAGACTGTCAGGGCCTCGAGAGAAAGGACTACAAGAAAATAGGCTGCAAATTAAGGGTAAAAATTGAAATGATTCTTATTATTTTATTGGATTAGTTTTAGACGAAGACAAAAGCAGTGAATAATAACATGTTTTCGGTTTGTCCATTTTAGGGAGTAAAATAGAACCAAGTCTCTCTAGTTTAGTTTGTGTTCTACGAAGAACTCTCCTTATGAACATATTTCACTAGCTGATGAATACAGTTGATCTAAATTGTGAGAGATAAATGGAAAAAACATTTAAATTTTGGTAGCTTCTTTGCATCTTTTCTTGTAATCTCAATCATTCTCAGTGTCATTGCAGGAATTGGTTCCATGTATCCTTGTTACGTTTGACAAGGAGCAGATTGTTGTTTGGAGGGGGATCGATTATAAGCCTCCAGAAGATGAACCTTTATTCGGTGATCAAGAAAATCTTGATGACACTGAGAGCAATACGAATTGCGGCGAAGAGAACCATAGCTGGTAATCCCTCGGAAAGATGAAGATTTTTAAAGTTAAAAAATTGTTCTTAGGTTTGTTTTCTGCAATTCCTATCCGAAAGAGGGCAGAGGATGGTCCTCCTGTCAAGCGTAGCAGATGGTAGAGCCACAGTAGATTATGAACACTTGAACCCCCCAGCCGGTCCACAACAACTTAGTAAGGTAGTATATTGATCTTCTTATGTTGACAATAGGGATAACTTAGCATGTGACGGACTCAGCATGACCCGAAATCAACAGGCTTAGCTCGAAAAAGTATTCGGCTCTAATTGGCATGTCCGACCTAAGTTTTCCATCCAAGGATGCAATGTCGTCTTCTCGGCTATTTCCTCAAGGCATTCACCCTGCTTCTACAGTTTTGTTTTAAGAAAGGTCCATATCCGGGTTTGTCATATCCGGCTTCACAAACAGGCTCGAGCTGTTGCAGGTAAGTCCAAGTGTGGATGCTCGAGCACTTGTTTCATATTCAGACCTAATCAAACACCAATCCAAACTGGTCGAAGACAAAGTAGATGGAGCAAACAAGATGGCAAGTGCCTTCAGGTCAACTTCCTTAGGATCAAGAGAAAACAAGACAGATATATGTAAGGATAAAAGTTATGAAACTTTTTCCTTTCTTATGTTAAGAATTTTTTTAAAAAATTAATCTTCTAATTATTTGAATTTTTATTTATTTTTCAAAAAAAATCTATTAGACTTTGGTTAGAAAACATTGATAAAAGTACACTTGATATATTCATTAAATATTGTTTATTTTAATTTTAAAATTTAAATCAAATTGTTTATATGTAGTTTAAATTAATAATTTATTATAATTATTTTAAATATGTTATTTAAAATTAAATTAAATTTATTCAAGCCAGATTTAATAAATTATATATTATGATAGTAATCTTTGACTAGGATATGTAAAATGTTTATATCATGTTTGATTTGTTGTTATTTTCTAATTAAATTTGAAGATAAGATTTTGTAAAATTTAAAATTTATAAAAAATATTTGATAAATTTAGAAATTAAAATTTTTATAAAAATTTCTTATGTCACATTAAATGTTTATATCGTATACTTTATAAACTATTTGTACATAATTCATTAGTTTCACCTTTTTGTCATCCTTTTGTATATCCCTTATATATTCCCATATATGTGTATATGTTTAGGGATGACAGCATAATTACATTAGGGATGATAAAGCACTGGTCTATGGGTTTAGATTTAGGTGTTTTCAATGGATCGACTAATAGGTCAGGTTTCGGCTCATATCAACTCGAAGCTTAACTATTCTAGGCAAAATGAAATTGTTTTGTTTAAAGAGTTAGGTCTCGAATAGACCTAAATTTGGGTAGTCTAAACTTGAATCTAATAAAAAATTTTGTTATTTTATAATTTTTATTTTTTATAAATTTTTTTTAAAAATTTTGATAGGGTTAACTTATAAGTTGGCAAATTGCTGTTTCTAAATTTAATTTACTCTTATTTAATTTAAAATTAACAAATTATCGACTCATAGGTCAGGTTTCGGCTCATATCAACTCGAAGCTTAACTATTCTAAGCAAAATGAAATTGTTTTGTTTAAAGAGTTAGGTCTTGAATAGACCTGAATTTGGACAGTCTAGACTTGAATCCAATAAAAAAATTTGTTATTTTATAATTTTTTTAAAAAAAAAATTTAAAAAAATTTGATAGGTTAACTTTTAAGTCGGCAAATTGCTGTTTCTAAATTTAATTTACTCTTATTTAATTTAAAATTAACAAATTTAATTAAAATTTTAATCAGATTTGAATTTATAAACTAATTCAAAATTTGGTCTAAAAGGTCAAATTACTCGATTTTTCTCTTTTAAAGTGATGTAATTTAATATATCTGTATATATATAATATTTACGACCAAAAGCGATACAGAAAAATTTTAAATTACGAGTCATGAATTGGTGTGAGTTTTTCGGGTTGGAGCATCATGTTTTCGTTAGCACTTTCAATCATATATTATATAATTTTATCCATAAATTTATATGAACCTTACATCAATGTTGATAAATTTTAATAAAATAGGTAGAAATTAATTAGCCGAACCGACAATATGATCCAAGATATTCCCAATTCTTAAGAGGAATTGTATGATAGTTATGTTACATTAACGGTCAACCACCGTCGTGTTGGTTTTGCTACGTGTCTTTCTCTCTACCGAAGGAATCTTGAAGCGGATAGGTGCGGCCTGATATTTTGTAAAAATTCCAACAAAGTTGGACGGACATAGATCCTAGTACTAGGCATAGTCAAACGTGTGGTGTTTAAAGCAACAAGTGTTGATCTGGAATAAGTCCATGGTCCACGTTTTGTACGACTCAGACTGGTGTTTCACGTGGCTCTACTTCAATCAATAATTAAATCACATTTAATTTCGGGTCGGTTGAAAAATACTTTATTAATTGACCCAATTTTCAATTATACTTAATTTTTTTCAATTTTTTATTTTTTATTAAATTTAAATAAAAAGTGAATTTCACAACTACGTAATTAAAAAGTGGATCCTACAATCACGAAACAGTGAAATCCTCTGTTTATACAATTCAAGTAGTGAGTCTCACTTGTCATTTGATAATGAGCTCGTAATTATATATTTTAGATAGTAGATTTCACTTGTCTTATAATAATAAGGTCTATTTTATTTGAAAAAATAAAAAATAATACCACGTTAGCATTGGCGTAGTATTTAATTGACGGCAAGTTAACTCTGTTAATTTTTTCATTCGCTTAAAATCTCTCTTGAACAACGACAACAACAATATTCAGTAAAAATCTCGCTAACACGCGAGATTTGATGAGGTCTAATAATATATAGTTTTATCTTTAATTAATAGAGAAACTGTTTCTAAACGACCGATATGAAGAGGAGAAAATTTAAATAAAATAAAATATTAAAATTCAAATAATAATAATAAAGAATTAAAATTTTAAACATAAAATTTAAAAATTACAAATAATAATAAAAAATAATTAAGATAAAAAAGCCAGCTTAAGCTAAAGTAAGCACTACCTATCTCCCCTTATTATTATTATGAAATTCTTCATCATCATCACACTCAGTCTGAAGTCTCACAGTGAGATAGAATCTGGGAAGATCTTATAGTATGTAGTCTTATCCCTATATAGTAGAGAAGCTGTTTTTCGATAAACCTATATGCAGATGTGACATGTAAAAAATGACGAAAAAAAATATAAGCAATAATTAAAGAATTGGCACATATAAAAATTTAGTGGCTAGAAAAGTACGACCCAAAAAAAAAAAAAAAGAACATACCATTTCCTTAATCTGTGTAAAGATCGACTCTTCGCTAACCGCTCGAGAAGTCGACCCTTCTCTTTTGAAAATGTTGAAAGTGCACTTTTTAATCTTTTATTACAACTCTTATGAAAGTGGTTGAAGTTGGGCTTTGATTTTGGGCCAACGGGCATTCACTGCCCAGATACCGAAAATAACAGATGATCCGTACCATATGTAGACCCTAAGCTGTCTCTTTCTCTGAAAAAGACAGAATCGCAATTGGAGGATTGCAGATTAAAGCAATTTTGATGGGATGAAGAAAGATCAACAACCGAGACCGAAATATCATCAATCATGAAATCTGGACCGTTTGATCGTTTGTGGATATCTATGCACATCGCACCCCTTGTGGTCCCATCGCACCCTTATGGTCCCCCCCCACAACTATCACATCTAATCAGTCCAAGTTAATTCCGGTCTGAATTGGAAACAATCCCATAAAAAGAACAACCTAAGCAAGTTTGCATAAACGGCATAAACCTATTAACCTTCTGACACGTGTCAACCTAATATTATTATCATTATTAGTCTATAAATTAGCCATGATTTAAAATTGTAAAAATCTTGAATACTTCACATTTTAAATGATAAATTGAACAATTAATATTAATAATTTTTAAAAATTTGATCAATTAATTTAATTTTTATTTAATAATATTTTTTAATTAAGAGTTATAACACTTTGTTACGTTAAGGTACTTCAACCCCGTGCCACTTAATTTTATACACATATTTATTTAAAAAAGTAATAATCGGCTAATCCTTTGCCTCATATGTAAAACACATAAAATCTTTTGTTCCAGTTATTTTATTATAACTTTATTTTATTAAATCTCACTTATATATTTATATAAAATTTATGTAAATATCTAAATGAGATTTAATGAAACATGATAGAAACATTATAACTGAACCGAAAATCTAATCAGACGCAAAGTTACTTACCACATTGAAAGGTAACACGTCTCATCTTTAATATTACAAAATTACAATCACTGGTCTTTTCACTTACATTAATAATTTATAAATTATGAAAATCACGAAACCACTCTATAACGTATAAGTCACGCATATATTTCAAATAAATCATTTACAAATTTAAAGCATTATTTTACATGTATATTAAATTGTCGGGTTAATATTATTTATTACATATAATTAAATTTTATATCATCTTCTCGTAATAACGTAAGTACTAAAATTATTAGACTTTAATATAACATTATTTTATAATATGAATTAATTTAGAATTAATAAAATATAATAGCAATCATTGAGTAAGTAATAGTTGAACTTTGCTGGGGCGTAGGATATGAGAAAGTCTAGTAATACAACCTTATCCTTAACTATAAAAATAGTATAAAAATTAAAATAGTTGTCATATATTGTTAGGCTTTTATCGCTTTTTTCTCATAATATTAAATTATTGAATTATTTTTAGAATTATGAATGAATTTAAAATTAATAAAATATAACAAAGAGAGTTGTTATAAAATATACTTCAAATAAAAACAAATTACAAGAAATTTCAATTAATTAACTAATTGCATGATCATATTTTTAGTGATCATTATTATTAAATAAAATTTTATATTTTTAAAATATCTATCAATTATTAGCTAAATATATAACTTATACATATGTGTGCAAGTATGTGTGCATATAAACATATCAATAATTATTATTTAGTGATCATTATTGAAAATTTAATGAAAATTGAATTAAAATTTATTCCAAATCTAAAATATAAAATAATAATAATAACAATAACAATAAAAAAATAATCTAAAAAAATCTTGCTGATATATAAGGTCTGAAGAGATTCAGTAGTACGCATTCTTACCTTTAACTAGTAAGGAGGTTGTTTTCGAACGACTCACATAAATAAGTAAATAATTTAAATCAATTTAAATTTAGTTTACAGTTTTTTATATTTTAGATTTAGAAAATCAATAAAGCAATAAAATTGATTAAAAATTTCTTCTAAATGTAAAATATAAAAAGCTATAAAATAAATTAATTTTAATTCTATGATTAAAGAAAGAGACTTGAGGTGATGACTGCATATGCATGGTCCCCGGTTCCCATGTGAAGGGAAATAAGTTTGCGGGTGTGGAGAAAGATGGCACAAAAGCAGCAATGATCAAATCTCAATGCGTTTTCGACCAGTCATTGGTTGCTTCTTATGTCTGGTCGTACGGACATACAGTTTCATGTTTCCAACCTTGTACTATGTATTCTCCTCCGTTCACCAACCATTACCATTACCACAGTGTTGCTTCTTTAGGTGCTAACCCTATTACTGCCTCCGCTCCCCCTCCTCTCTCTCTCGCACCACTCATGACCTAACCCAAAAGAAGAGTTGAAAAGAAGAAGAAAAGTGTCAACATCTTCCTTTTCTATTTTAAGTCTGTTTTTTATTATATTAATCTGCCTTTTATTTTCCTTTTTTGGTGCAAAATGTTCTTCTTTGACGTGGGCTTTTCTAAATCAAGGAAAGGATGAGGTTGTTTTCAGCCTTTGGTTGAATAATCTCTGATGTACAGTGATATAGCGTAAGGTTTGTTTCTTTATGTAGGTGGGTTTTGGAGGTGCTTGGATAAAAGGTGAGAATATGTATGAATATGGAAAGATATGGTTGGTTTTTGTGGATTCTAGATAGCTAGAAGACGAGAGAATCGATCAAACTTCATGTCCTGGAATAGAAACTAGTATTTACTCATAAGCATATCAAGGTTTTTTTCTAGTTTTTTCCCTTTCCTGGTACTTACTTGTGTTCCATTAACTGGCTTTCTGGGTCTTTGCCTATTTGGTAAGATTCTCTCAAATCTCTCTTTGACCCTTTTGTATTTACTGCATAATCTTCGGTTTGGACTGATGTGAGGCCATTGTTAGAATTCAGAACCATTTCAGTGAGATCTCAGCTCGTTGCTGTAGTTGTAGGTTTCTTTCTGTAACAGCAGATTAATTCGGCTGACATCTTCTTTTTCACTGGTTTGGGATTTATCTTCCTCTCCTGTCTCAGACCTAGTTTCTGGTTTTTTGGGTTTTGCCCTCTTATTAAGTTTCTTCCTGCTTCTGGTCTTTGGCTGCTTCGCTTAAGTAACAATTTGTACGGTGTTTCATTGATCAATCCAGGAACTTTGCTTGTTTGACTTTTTTTTTTCAGACATTGTTATCTTGTGAAACTAGCCCGTTTGATGAGTTTTTTGGTCATGAGTTTTGCCTTCAGAACTGTTTCTTTTCATGGATTTTGATTCAACAGAATTGATAAAGTTCTGTTTTCTGTGTTCAGCTTCGTATACAGACTTGTGAAGACATTGAGATAGAGGTCGAGATGGTGAGAGGAAAGACTCAAATGAGGCGTATAGAGAACGCCACAAGCAGGCAAGTCACCTTCTCCAAACGCAGAAATGGCCTCCTCAAGAAGGCCTTTGAGCTCTCAGTTCTTTGCGATGCTGAGGTTGCTCTTATCATCTTCTCACCAAGAGGGAAGCTTTATGAATTTGCAAGCTCAAGGTATGACCTTTTTTTCATTCATCTTAATTTGAAATTTCACTTCCTTTATATCTTAAGAACCTCGTTCCTTGTTCTTGGGGCAATTGAATTCTGCTGTATCTTTTCTGGATCCATCGATGCGTGGTAAAGTTCTCTTACATCTTAGGGTTATGTCCATGGCCTCCTTAACCTCTCTATCTCTCGCTCCTTCATACACACCACAAGA
Organism: Erythroxylum roraimae; assembly: GCA_027568915.1. NCBI lineage: Eukaryota > Viridiplantae > Streptophyta > Magnoliopsida > Malpighiales > Erythroxylaceae > Erythroxylum > Erythroxylum roraimae. Next base: position 23,195,227 of record JAOSBL010000009.1, read on the forward strand.
ACAGGCACAAACAATCTCAGATCTTGATCCTAGTTGATCAGATCTTTAAAGATTCTCTTCTTGATACCTTAGTGCACCTCCTGGAGATTCTGTCTTCGTTCTCATTTCATGTTTTGGAAGGAAAAAAAAGTAATCATAACGACCATCCTTACCAACAAGGCCATGGTCTTCACCAGCTTGGTTATAGGGCTAAGCTAAGAGCTGAAGGACTCTTAGTTTTAACTTTGTACTAAGAAGCTATACGTAGGTTTTAGTACACAAATGGCAGTAGGTCTTACTTTAAGTGAGTGATTTTCTGGGTGACATGACATGCAATTGAAACACTGAACTCTTTGGGTAAAGAGAATCATCTTCACCAACTGATCAGCAAGTTGTGTGTTCTTATGGCTGATTCATGGTTTCCATGTCTGAATATGTCACGAATCAGGATAATTAAGTCCAAGGTGTCCTTACTTAATCAAGTCTTTTCAGTATCATAAAACTCATAAGACCCTAAGACACAAACTAGCTCCGAGGTAAAAAGAGAGAAGAAGATGGAGAGTAAAGGTTTTAACCTTATTATGCAATGTGTTATGTGAAGATCAAGTTGGCCATTGATTGCATTATAAAGTTCAAGCTCTTATTAGAAAAATGAAAATCACTGTAGCCAAGGAAGATTGCTATTATATGTTTTAGATATTAGCCTTATGCTTTCAAGTTCAGAACTTTGAAGTAGAAACAACATGAGTTCTTCTTTCTTTCTTTATATAGTCATCATTTTGGTGATTCTCGTAACTATGCTATGCCTATTTAGATCTTGAGTATGATGTGTGTGAATTGAAACACATGCGTATACCTTCCACTTGCTACAATGTCCTGACCTCATCTTTGCCTTTTTAAGCTCCGCTTGTGTGGTAGTGTTGATCTTTAGGGTTTGTGTTCAGTAATAACGTATGGTAGTCCTTGTTCTTTGTGTTGAAGCATGCAAAGCACTATCGAACGTTATCAGAGGCACATAAAAGACCATCAAATCAGCAAGAAACCTACTGAAGAAGACGTGCAGGTGACTCTCCTCTTCCCATGCAACATGCAAATTGCTCACTTCCTAAATTTTGGATGATGATGATGTAGAATGTTTCACTTTTGAGATAAGTCTTAAATTAGAGTACTTGACCTTGTGATTTTAGTAAATTAGAAAAAAAAATTAACCTTTAAAATTATCAAGTTTTTTCATGATTTTAATTGAAAAACTCTTATATTTTTATCCAAAAAAATAACATTAAAATACATGTGATATGAACAATGTATGTCCATCAATCAAATGTTGTGGACATGATAATCGAATTCAGTTCTTAAATTCAATTTGAATCAATTAAATCTGACTCAAATTAATAATTTAAGATAATTAAAATAAATTATTAGTTTAAGTTGGGTTTAATGAATGCAGAGTTAGTCCAAATCGAGTTTAATAGTTAAGTTGGAAGTCATATCGGTTATATTTGAATTCAGAGTTTGTCCAAACCGAGTTTAATAGTTAAGTCAGAAGTCATATCGGTTATATTTGAATTTAGAGTTAGTACAAATCGAATTTAATAGTTAAGTCGGAAGTCATATCGGTTATATTTGAATTTAGAGTTAGTCCAAATCGAGTTTAATAGTTAGGTCAGAAGTCGTATTGGTTATATTTGATTGATTTATGTGTGATATATGTTCATATTATGTATGCTTTATTTAATAGAAGTATAAGAAAATTATTTTTTAAAAATATTAAAGATTTTTTAAAAATAAAAGAGTTATTTAATTATTAAAATAAAGGATACGCCTTAAATTAATAAAGAACATTATGTGCCTAATCCATTTCTTGTACACATAGCAGCGGTTGAGGGCAGAAGCAGCAGAGATGTTGAAGAAGATACAGTTTCTTGAAGTCTCTAAACGGTTGGAAGAACTAATGATAAAACACTTTCTGGTTGAAGTTTCCATTTTCTCACAACATCCTGAAGTTGAAGTTCGAATCTGACATTGTTGTCTCAGGAAACTCCTTGGAGAAAATCTAGGATCATGTACTCTTGACGAACTGCAACAGATAGAGCAACAGCTGGAGAGGAGTGTAAGCAGCATTCGAGCTAGAAAGGTTACTGACGCCATTAATTATAAGCTTGTGTGTTTGCTTATATCACATACGTATCCGATGAATCTGAAAGTCTTAATCTTTTTGCTTGCTACAGAATCAGGTGTTCAAAGAACAGATTGAGAAACTGAAGGAAAAGGTAGAATCTACAACAAAATCACAACTTGCTTTAGTTGTAAACAATAAATTTAAATGTTAAAAATATAAATAACTTTCTTAAAAGACATGTTTTGTGTGTGTGTTTGTTTCAGGAGAAGGCATTGTTAGTTGAAAACACAAAGCTGTCTGAAAAGGTAAAGTGAGAAGTTTAGATCTATTTGCGTGATAAAAACAACAGGAACTCATAACTCTGAATTCAGAACATGATCATTATGATTGAAACTGATGAATCTTGATTAGTACTTCAAATGGTAATGGTTAATGAAGTTTGGGACTTTGAATTGTTAGTGTGGGGTGCGACCATGGGAAGGGTCCAAGAATAATCAGGAAGAAAACTTACCAAATGAAGGAAGTACTAGTCCGGTTTCGGATGTGGAGACTGAGCTCTTCATCGGACCACCGGAAACAAGAGTCAAAGGTTTACCTCCGCCTTCACGACCACAACGTTAATTGATAAGGCTGTCCTTTTTATTCTTTTTTCTTTTTTGCTCTTGTCGTCGGTATATATATATATATATGAATAAATATGTATTAGTTGCTCTATTGAATATGTTGAGCTGCGCAAGCAAATAAGGGCAACAAGTAATGTTAATATAAAACACTTTATTGACTGGTGAAAATTGTGATTTCTTGTTTAATTTTCTTCGTCAAATATTGGGAATGACAATAGTCGGGCTAAAATTTCTGCTGGGGTTCGAGTTTGAGGTAGGCTCGAGCTCGAACTAAACTTGGCTTAGCCCGACCTGTTTTTATTTTTATTAAATAAAAATAAAATTTGAGTCCATCCCGAAACATGATTTCTTGAAACAATTAGGCCTAAGGTTCGGTCGATTTGGGATTGACTTGTTGATTATAGATTGGGCTGTGGTGAGAGCTTTAGTCCAACTTGAAACCAAATTTTTTGAAAAAGATTAGGCCTAAGGAACGGTCAATTCGAGCTTGACAAGTTGACCTCATATCTGTTTAGCAGATTGGGCTTAGTGCTCGTTTGGTTGAGTTTTTAGAAGGTGAATATTTTTTTATCGCAAAAGTTTTTTTTTTTAAAAAAATGCTTGGTTGTAAAATAAAAAGGCATTTTTTTAGTAGATATAACTTGTTTGACAGTTAAAATATAACTTTTCAAGATGTTCAAATTTGAAGTTTTTCAAAAAAGGCTCTTCATTTTAACTTTTTCGTGTAAACTTTTTTCCGACATTTACGTTTATAACGCAAACTATCTTCTACGCAGCATCTTCTTATACAATTCTCTTTTAAGAAAATCTCGAATTTCATTTTCTTCCATTTCTACCACAACCTACCTTTGGAGCTGCATGTTATATTATTCCAATCACCGATGTCGTTTGAGTTTACCAACTCCCCAAATCTGCGGCAATCAAACTATCACCGTTCGTCCCTTTTTTTCGCTTCGATGCATTGGCTCAGAGATGCCAGTGGCTGCTTCCTCCGTCTACTTAAATCTCCCCGGCAACGTCCTAATTAACCGCCTCTATTGCGACGATGTTGGGTAATCTTTTTCACTTTTAAATTTCTGTGTCTGATAATATTGAATTTATGGGAACTTTGGGGCTCAAAAGATTCGAATTTATGCACCCATGATTGTTCTTTTTAATCATTCTTCCCCTTTTAGTGGGTATTTTTTCAATATGCACGCATGAGGGCTTCATATGTTTTTGTTTATATCCGTTATTAGTTTAGCTATGGCTTCATGTCAAGTGTTTTTATCAAGGAAAGAAGAATATTGATGTTGCATATTATGCAAACTAAAGAACTTGGTACATGCCCTGTGAATCAGGTTGGAGGTTGCTCCTCCTTTTACATGAGAACCAGCAATGTCTATATTGTAATTGTTGTAAGCAGTAATGCTAATGTAGCTTGTGCTTTCAAGTTTGTTGTTGAGGTAACTTTCTTTCTGGCAAGTAAGTTTATTCTTGATTTTGGCAAATCATCTTTGACATGTAGTTGACAGAAATGTTGTTTGTTAACTCATCTATAAATTATTTTGCTTTTTATATATTTTAATATTTATTTTTGATATTAGTTTTATTTCCTATAAAAACACGAGACATCTCTTTAAATAATTTCTTACAAGATGATTATCTAAAATTTCCTACAAGATAGTTATCTAAAAAATAGGTAACCGTAAGGTGTAAATGAGACATCTCTTGTAGTGGTGTGAATTAAACCTTAAAGTCTACGGCAGTATTTGCATGATACATGTATTATTGATGTCACGATTTAAATGGAAATAAATTTGTCAAATAATTATAAAGTAAGTCACATTCTATTCATGAAAGATCTAATAGTAGTTGAATTCTTTCAAATCAAATGAAAGCCACAGAAGAGTATTGTTTCTAGCCTAAACTGTTTACCATACACAAAATTATTTATGGCATGAGCGCCTTCGGCGTACGAATAAAGGGGTCGACAAATCTCACAGGCATTAGAAATTTCAAAGATTTCTAAGCGATTCATTAATAAACTCAAAAACCACCATACTACTTCCAATGTCAGATTGGGCAAGGAGTCCGCATAACTTTTAATTCATAGGCCTGACTTTATTCCGTGTACTCAGTGCCGGCAGGGAAACCTAATGTTATAACAATTTTTTTTAAGTAAAGATAATTTTGTGGTTCTCGTACTTATAAATAGTTTTAAAATATTTAAGTATACTTTTATCTTCTAATTTCTTTATTTTCATCAATATATATATTTAAAGTACTCCAACTAAAAAATTAACAGCAAAAAATTTTACGATTCTATGTTCTGAGTATAATTTAAAGGTAAAGTTTATGATTTTTTAATATAATTTACTCTTTGTTTTTTATTTTTAATATTAGATATTAAATTTTGCTATTTATTTTTTTCCTGTATCACAGATATAAT
>JAOSBL010000009.1:23208406-23220431 GCA_027568915.1 Erythroxylum roraimae
CCCCCTCCCCCTCACCTGCTCCAATGATTCTGATCTGCTTTCAAAGCCAACCCCTCCACTAGTACTTGAACCAATACGGTGGCTCAGCCTCACTCTCATTAGTTCACTTTGCTTTTGTACTGGAACGTGCTATTCACTTTCATTAACCCAAAATAGAAATTCTCTGTACACTGCCTTCACGGCACATAGATCGAAATAAGATCTTCTGTTTAGTTTTATGGTGTCTTATTGTATCCAGTGAATCTCAGTCATTCATTTATGTGAGTTCCGCATAAGCTCCACATAAATAAATATGGAGCCCACATAAATAAATGGCTGAGATTCACTGGACACAATAAGACACCATAAAAACTGGACAGAAGATCTGGACTCACATAGATCCCCCATTGGTGATTGCAAAATCGGTCCGATCCGAAATTAATAAATTAACTTAAAATTAATAAAAATTTAGGTCGAATTAATTAAATTAAATTAATATTATTAATCTTAATATAAATAAGATCAAATTTTGGGTCAATTTTAAGTTTTGAAAAAATTGTTAAGCCAAATTTATTAATAAATGAAGTTATATTTATTTTAAAATTAATGGATTAAGTTCAAATTAATTAAAAATTAAAATTCAATTAAAATCAGTTACACTAAAATACTATTATTTTAGTCCCGAATAGGTCAAATTTTGAATTTTGATATTTACCGATGTTTTAAAAACTAGACCAGAAGTTAAACAATAAGACAAGAGGTTTAAAGTTTAAAAGGTTCAATAAGTATTAAATCATCATAAAAACGACTAAAGATTAAATAAAATTAAAGAATTTGAAATATGGTTGAAAGATAATGTCCTCATCTTTTGAATAATTTAAAATTTAATTGAAAAAAAGAGTCTATTAAATAAAAAATAATTGATTTATTTTAGTTTATAAAAATTTATTAATTTACAAAATTGACAGATTAATTAATAAATTGATTGGTTTTTAACAACAAGAGTCAAACTGAAAAATTAGACAGTTCAAGAATTTTACGGTTGAACTAGCGGTATTAAACTGTCATAAAATCAGCTACAAATTGAATAAAATTAAACATTTTAAAATATGATAAAAAGAAATTGCCTTTATTAATAAAAAATTGATACTTAATTAAAATTTTTTAATTAATTTATTTTAATTTATAATTTAAAAAAAAAGAAGATCAATTGAGGATGAGGAGGCGTATCATTAAAGTGGCATGTTATTTCCTAGTAGGGTACAACTACTCCTGGAAAGGGACAGAGAACTAGGTCATTGGGTAGTGTAGGGTGGTGGTGGTTAGAGCTTACCAAATAAAGAAAGCTTTTGATGGGGCTTGGTCAGGAGTCTTGAATGCAACTTTCCATATATTGCAATAGCCTGAGCTTTCAACTTTAAGCACTAAGCATGCCGAAGTTTGTTTCTTTATAGTAAAGAGGGAACAAAGAGGACACAGTGAAACATGAGTTGCTTGGAATTTATGCTTTGTCTCTTTCCATAAAAACGAGTGTCACATTTGATTTTTTCCCCTAAACTATATAAATTGGGTTATTTTGGAAATAGTGTGTGGAGATTGTATACATACATATTGGTACATTTACATGGGACTTGTTTGGGTTAAGAAAATCTCACTTGGACATCGAGATGGTAACTGGTTCAAGTTTAGATTCAACCCGACTTGAAGTCAACAAGCTATGTTAAAGTTGATTGGGCCTAGGCTCAGGGCCCATTTTTTGAAAAAATGACTTAGGCAGAGCTTGAGCTCGAGTTGTCTAAGTCCAAATTGACTTTTATAAGCAAAACAATATTTTTTTTGAAAATGATGTCATTTTTGTATTTTAATTTAAAAACAAAATCAAGTCAAGTTGACTTGAGCTTTGACTAAATTGGGTCTCGGTCAGGCCTTGGACCCAGGCTAGCCCCTTGTCTATTGCAATGTATACGTTAGTCATGTAGGGTGGGGCATTCTTGGTTTTTAATTTTTCGGAGGATTGTTTTGTAAAGATGTGGGTTTTTTTTTTTCATTTGGATTAGGATTTGTTCGACTTGTGTTAGTGTCTTTATTTTCTATCTTTTTGTGTGTTAATTTTCTTTGTTTTTGAAATTTGGAGTTATACTTAACGGAAATTAATCTTGTTTTATGTCAAGGTATATTTTGGAACTAAATAAAAAGAACTGTAAATAATTTGGGACAAAAAGAGCTAAATTAGGTGTTAAACCTTAGTAGATATGGCCTCGTGCAACAATCAGAAACATGAATCGCAACAGGTTGGAAGTATAAAGCAAACGACATAGCACAGGAGTGAATCGCAGAAATCAAGAAGTGTGGGTTTAAAGGGCGTGAACAGTAATATCATTGGATCAAAGATTAAATTGTCATATCAATAAATAGTAGAGAAAAACTAGCTTGCAAGAGTGTAATGAGTAGAAACAAGACCAAAACACAAATGTTCAGCCAATAATTAAAATGACAAAGGCATGACTAGTAGGATAACCCCAATCTTTATTCGTCCCATCAACTATAGTAACGAGAGAGGAGAAACATAGAAAGCTTGTAGTAGAACCAACGAGAGTGGCGGCAGAAGAGAAGAGGGCTGGCGGCAGAAGCAAAAGAATAACGCCCGTGACAGTCCAAATAGTTAGGAAAAATTGTGATGTTGAGTAACTAAACTCTTATTTCTTGGTTTATAGAATTCTAATTATTGAACTATGAATGTTGTGAGACTTTCGTTTTTTATTTCAGTCGATTTATTAGTTAAGTATTAATTATTTTTTTGGGTTATTATTTGATTGTTTGATTTTACAATTAGGTGCGCAACTAGTTTGTGATTTTATTCACTAGATTAAACAGGTTGGCGTTTAATTCGTTTAATCAAAAGTAGTGATTAGAATTTTTGTCAACTACGTTAGGGACATGATTTTAGAAAAAATAGTTGTCTAGGCTAAATATACATTGTATGCATGTTGTCTAGTTTGTCGATTTTCTTGATTTTCGTAAAGCTATTAATTAATTAAATCTGAGTTCGTATCCAGCTTATTGATTAATAAGGATTAATTCGAATACATGTTTTGGTTAACTAAACATAAGAGAAAATAGGTAAAGAAATTTATCAACACGAATACTTAACTAATAAATTGATTATTTTTAGTGTCGATGATCAACGCAGGTTTAATAATGAAGGAAACCGGAAAATACGATTTGTTCCTATTAATTGTTAGATTCTCATTGTTTTGTTATTAGTTATTTTTCAATTTCGTATTCCAATTAAATTCAGTTTAATTCACAATTTAAAACCTTACTTTATTACGTAACTACTAACGTCTGAATTTCTCGTGGGAATGATCTCTACTTTTCACTACTACATTAATTTGTGTCGCATGAAGTTAGTTTCTTTTTATATTTGGTTGCAGGCGACAACAGTCGCCAACTTGATTCAAAATTTAAAATATATTAATTTAATTATAATTAATAATTTAAGATTTGAATAACAAAACATTATTTTACAAATCATATTAAATGTTTTGAGGTCGAAGCCATTTAAACTAAGCTTCAATGTAGATTGGATTAGATTGTAGATTGGATTAGATTTAGTCTAAAGTAAATTATTATTCTTAAATTTATTTATTTATTTAATTTTTATTGGTAAGATATACAATGATTATGTTATATTTTGAATGATAATAAATAAAGCTAAAAAATGTATGTTAAAGAAGTTATTTAAATAATGAAATATCATGTTTTTAGAAAATCTGGCTTAAAAGGATACCAAATCATAGATCATTGTAACTGAGTCGGATCTAATTAAATCGAATTAGTTATGTCATGACCATTGTAATAAGTTGAATCAGCTTAGATCGAATCAATTTTATCATACTTATCATAATAAGTCGAATTAAATTGAATTGGATCAATTATGTCATAATTACCGTAACAAGTCGGGTTGAATTGAACCGGGTCAATTATGCCATCTTTGTGTAGGATTGGCTTACACTCAAAACTAAAGCGTGAGCTAAGTGGGCTCTTTCTTTTCTAAGCCCAATTAATTATCGTAACAAGTCGGGTTGAATTGAACCGGGTCAATTATGCCATCCCTGGGTAGGATTGGCTTATGCTTGAAACTGAAGCGTGTGAGCTAAGTAGGCTCTTTTTTTTCTAGGCCCAATTAATGAGAAAAATTGATCATATGCCCATACAAATCCAAGCCCTAATAGGATTTGTTTCGGGCGAGCAACCAGAAAGAAAGCTCCATAGAAGTGAAGATATGGCGGGAGTCAGTGAACCACCTAAGAGACGACCTGTGCCTCCCCCACCAAGAGGTCCTCCTCCTGTTCAGCCCGTCGATCGTGAGAAGGTGAACTCTTAATCTTAAAAAGAAAACAAGAGATTATCTAAGTTTTTGCGCCTTTAAGTTCTGCTGATTTTTTAGGGTTCTTACTCTTTAACTTGAATGCAGCGTTTTTAACCAAAGCAAAGCATAATGTTAACCGTGACCATTTTGAGCTGTTATGGATTTTGGTTTTTTTGTAATTTTTAAATTTTTTTTCTTGCAGACATGTCCTCTGCTGCTTCGGGTATTTACCAAGGTACGTACGTTCAACCTCTTCTATGTTTTCGATCTGTAAGCTACAGTGTGGAGATTGCATTCTATTACTGTGCGCTTGGTTGCTGTATGATCGCATGAAACAAATTTAGAAGCTTGCTGTTATTTTATTATTGTAGGACTTCAATATCTGTGTTTTTATAGTGTTTATCATTCTTGTTCTTGTTGATCCAGTGAAAGGGTCTGCAGATTCTTACCCGTGTTTTGAATGGGTGAAATTTTTGACAGATGGGGAGTCATCACACTAAGGAAGATTTTGCAGTGAGAGGAAAGGAGCCTAAGGATGAGGTTCAAATATACACGTGGAAAGATGCTACTCTTCGTGAGTTAACCGATCTGGTATGTTGTTGAAATGATCTGGTTGTTTATAATATGTGACATATTGGCAAATCTGATGTCATTTTGTTCGCTGGATGACATTGCTTTATGTAGTCCATGTTTTTGCTACTCTTACTTTGTGTTTAATGCTTTTTGTGCTTATACTAACTGTCCAATTGATCAATTTCACAGGTTAAAGAAGTGGCTCCTGCAGCAAGGAGAAGAGATGTCAGACTTTCTTTTGCTTTTGTTTATCCTGATAAAAATGGCCGTTTTGTGGTTCGAGAGGTTAGTCTATCCTATCTTTCTATGTATCTTCCGAAAAAAGTAAATGTTTTTGTTCAACATTAGTTCCCAATTTCTTCCCTCATACAAACACAGAAACAAATGTCTATGGGTTCGCTTATCATCAATACCAGGTCTGTTATTCCTATGCATAAATTTCGGTGCCTTTTTCTGTGATCATGTGTCTATGTGTGCATTTGTTTGTGTTTTTCGCTTATTCCTCATGGAGTAAATGCTGTGTTGATTGGAACCAAAATAGTGTTAACGTTGACTTCATAAGTGCATATCTTCAGAATCTCTTGATGCACAAGTGTATGACTGTATGCAGTATTCACTTCATTGTAGGTGGGGAAAACATTATCTAACAGAATTGGGAAGTTAGATGATGCCAAAGCATTGGCAGAGCTTGGATTCCAGGTTCGGCTTGAGTTTCGTTTTAGGAGCCCTATTTTTTAGTCCCCATTTTGAATACGTTATGAATTTGTCTGTCATTTCCACAGATTGGAGATTACTTGGATGTGGCAATTCTGTAAGAAAGATCTGTCTTGGATGCTTCAATTCTGTAGAAAGCAGGTTTTGGAAACTTTCCAAAATTATAGTTACTTTGCACACTAGTAGGTTTAAAGTTTTGAATTGATTTTGTGCTTGAGATATATGGTGTGATCGGTTAGATGATGTTGATGGTTTATTTGGCGAACAAAAATTGGGTAACTTTGAGAAAAATTTTAGAAGTGTAAAATTGACAGCACAGTAGTAAAGAGTAGTATGTACCACTTGGTCCTGATTGTCCAGGCCATTACCTTGCCTGACTATGAAGAGGACGATAACCATATTCCTTGCTTGTGTGTTTGTGTGTTCGTGTGGGCACTTTCAAACATACATGTAATGAAGTTGTGATCTAGTCATTGGATGCCAAAGTTTGAACTTGGAAGTTGATGATGAAGCATTTAAGAGATAACTTTTCTCTATGGTGGCATTTGAACTGGAAAGATTCTAATTTACTTTAAAATATAAATTATCTAAAATAAACCAAGAGTCTTAAAAAGAGTATTGAAACAGTGCCGTACTAAATGTTTTGAGTGTGATTTTACAAAGAGGCTATTTCCGTGCTTCGAACCAGTGACACCAGTTCCAGTTGCTCCGAGGCTCTCCCTCTAATCTCAATATACACCCAAATGATAAATCAGTTACATTCTTTACGTCAATAGCTTCCAAAAATTCTTAATACCAATAACTTTTGGAAGCGAAGATAATTGGCAAATGGGTTAGATGTATAATTAATTTAGGATTGATAAATTTTTGTTTAATTTTTTGAAATCAAGTTATTTTAAATTAAAATAATATTATTTTAATCATATCATTTATTTAACCAAATTAGGGGTGTTTTGTTATTAATTTAGTTCAATAATTTTTTTTAAAATCGATCAATTTATTAATTAATCTGCTAGTTTTTGTAAATTAATTAATTTTTATAAATTAAATAAATCAATTAATTGGCATTTAATACCTTTTTAATTAAATTTTAAATTTTTCTATGAAGAAGGGCAAAATTTTCAATCATTTTTTTAAATTATTTAATTTTATTTAATATTTAATCGATTTTATGATAGTCTAATACCTTTTAAATATTAAACCTTGTTTTACTTATTTAACTTCTTATCTGGTTTTGAAAATATTGCTTAATATTGAATATTTACGGAATATATAATAAATTAATAATTTCGAATAAAATCTAAGATTTTTTATTTCATCATATACATGCTCAAATCCTTACTTTTGTTATTGTATTAGCAACAAATATGCAGTGTTCATACATAAAATTCGCAATATACTTTCAATATAGAATCAGAAGAGGCTACCAGAACAATTGGTGGCAAATCACAGCAAGTCCAAGAATCCAGGAGTTTTTATACATAGACTGAAGGAGATCAAAAGCAGAAAGAGACAATCACAGAGAAATAAGAAGGAGAAGAAGCTACACCATGCATCTACACATTCACATCTTCGTTTTGATGCTTGTAATTCTCTGGTCATCTCTTTTAGTAATTCTTTTTCTGTTCGAGCCAGATTTTGAAGCTTTCCAGGGTTTTCATGTCAGCCCTGTAATCCTTCTGCGTGAATTCTAGAAAACTTGGCCATGTGAAGTCTGGATACTTTCTGGGATTTTCAGGGTCGACTAGGATTTCTGGTGGTTTCACTACTTTCTCCATGTTTGGTGATAAGAAAAATGCCAATGATTTCCTTGCTGTTTTCTTGTTCACCACCGCTCTGTGCAAGCAACTCTTGAACTTACAGTTGGATAGTGCCTGAAAAGACCAAACTTAACCAACTTGTTGTTACATGGTAACTTGCTCTTTAATATGTTAATGGAAGTGTGAAACTTACCATGAATGTGTCGCCGATGTTGACAACAAACGCTTGTGGATCAGGATTTATGGATCTCCAACTTCCATCGACCCACACCTGGAAGCCACCAACTTGATCCTGATGGAGGATAGTTAAAGAAGTAGGATCACAGTGAGGTCCTGTTCCGAAAGTTAAATCAGGATTCTGACACGGAGGGTAGTAATTCAATCTCATGATGGAATCGTTTCCCTGGAAAAACTCTCTGAAGTAGCCTCTGTCAACTCCTAGACTCACCCCTAAAAGCTCCATGATCGTAAGAGAGAGAGTGTTCATGGCTTTACAGTATTCCTGGTAAACCTTCCTACGTGAATCAATCTCAAAGATGTTTAATGTTAGAAGATTCATAGCAACATGGCTGATCTTAAATTCCTGAAACATGAGTCAAGTTCAGTTCTCTTACCCGAATTCTCTGAAATCTTCTCCCATTACATTCGAGAAATATTCTTCAACAATGTTCGAACAAGATCGATGCTTATCTGCAAGATATCGAAAAGAAAGTGTTTCCTTCCACGGAAGTTTGGAGCAGAACCTACCAGTGAAGCTACTGGAGTATCCGAAGGAGTCACCGATCTTTCTTTGAGCTCTTTGCTTCTCAGAGAGTTTCATGCCAAAGAACAAGTCCATGTGCTCGTGAGCTTTAGCTACAAGTTGTGAATCGACTCCATGATTAACGACGAGAAAGAAACCATGTTTCCTGCAAGCTTCATTGACAAGTTGACTAGCTTCTGAGACAGCCGAAAGGTCTCCATTTACAAAGCTTCCCAAGTCGATAGGAGGGGTTACAAGTTCTGGAGAATCAAGGCATGGCCTCTCGTGATCGGGCCAAATGAATTGAGATGGTATGTGGGATTGGTATTGAAGAACTGATGCATCAAAAACCAATGTCAGTTGTTTTTGTTGTTCGATTTTGGTTTCATTAGCTTGGTGAGGAGGATCGTAACTATCAGGAGGTAGCGTCATGCCTTGAAGAAAACCAATTGCGATAGAGAATTTGGAAATTATTACTTGTGTTCTTCAGGAGTACTTTGAAGATTTAAAAGAGTGAATGACACTAAGCAAGCTCAAAAGGGAGAGGAGAGAAAAGTTAAGGCCGTCCTGATGAGAAGATGGATTTATTTATTTTTCCAAACAAATTAAATAAATTTATATAAAGATTCAAATTAAATCAAAAGTAGACAAATAATATATTTTTAATGTATTTAACTGAATATTAATTAATATCATAAGACGATATTTTATAAAACAATAAAATTTTATGGAAGTAATATCATAATTCCAAAAGTTTTTAATTTGGACATTTCATTTTTTTTGTATTTATATTATAAATAGATTCTCAAATACAGAAAAAAAGAAAATTACATCATTAGTAAAAAATAAAGAATAAATAGACTTTTTCTTTTTTTTAACAAACCAATTTTTTAAAAATCGGATTGAAGGTTTAAGATTTAAAATGTTCAACCAACATTAGATCGTTGTAAAATTGAAATTAAAATAAAACTAAAAAATTTAAAATATGATTGAAAGAAATTGTCCTTTTCCATTGAAGAATTTAAAGTTTAATTGAAAAATATATTATTAAATAAAAATTGATTGATTTGTTTAGTTTATAAAAACTTATTAATTAACAAAAATTGACTAATTAATTAATAAATTGATCAGTTTTTATCAACAAGAGTTGTCTGAAAAGTAAAAAACCGAACAAAAAAATTGGGTAGTTCAAAAATTTTACTGTTGAATCGACCGAACTGGTTGATTTTTTTAATCATTATAAAAAACTATTAAATCCAGCCTTAAAGCTTAATATTTATTTATTACAAAGAAAAAACCATTAATGTATAGAAATTTAGTAATCAATTGAAGTTGAGCAGTCCACATTGTAATTGCTTCAATCATTATCTATATTATTGCTCCTTACTAATATTTTCTAAAATGATTCCCATTAGAAAATTAATATACTTAACCCCACATCTTATATTTGTGTCACATTTTATACTTAGGTGACAATACATTATAATTTATGTCATTTTATCAGAGAATTCAGGTCACAGATGATTCACCAATGCCATGTAAAAACGAAAGAAACAACAAAGATTAGTACAACCAAGCTATGTTAATCCATTTAAAAGAGTGTTTTAAAAAAACTTAATGTCCCTTTGTTCACTCTAATCGCTATCTAATAATTCCCTAATCATGTACATTATACAACTTGAGGAACTACTTAATTATATGTTTAAAGTCACCATTAGGTAATGTATTATTGTCCTGGTTTTAAGTTGTACAGACCTTAGTTTCTATGTTTTATGCACGGGATATAGATTTTAAAGTGCTCAATCTTTTGAGATTTTTTCAATTTAGTACAAAATTTTAATTAAATGACTAATCTTTTATAATTTTTATAACTTCCTTCAAAAATTAGTTTCGTTAGTATTTTGTTGATTTGGCTAACGAAATGTTTTTTACTCATGACATGTAGGCATTTACGTGAAAAATTAACTACCAACTAATCATCTCTATGGACTAAAACATCCATCTTATAACTTCTTTTCCGCATTAGGTTAGGTGTTTTAGTCCACGTGACTGACTAATTGATAATTAAATTTTCATATGGACGCCTACATGTCAATAACAACACCCAGTAGAAATCTTACTAAAACACGAAATCTGAAAAAGTTCAGTAGTACGCAGTTTTATCCCTAATTAGTTCAAAACAGGACTAAATTTATAAATATTAATTCAATTACACTTATTATATGTTTTGACTCAATAATTGATTAGATTATTTATTTTTAATATATTATTTATAAATTATTTTATAAGTTTATGTAGTTGTCATGTTTACTATTATAAAAGCAATTAAATGTACAAATTTGTTTTTTTTGGTAAATAATGTACAAATTTGTTACTACCATATAATTTGAATATGTTTTTTAATTTATGAATTTTATTTCAAATATATAATTTATAAGCTAGCAGTGTATTCTATAATTTATTAAATACAAATTTAAAAAATAACAACTACATATATTTTTTCTTATAGAAATTTTAAAAATTGGAATAATTAAGTACATATTTGTATAAAATAAGAAATTCATTTTTAATTATACATAACCCATAAATGAAAAATGGGCTCAAACCCAAAAGATGTTAAGATTGGACGAATCCAAAACACCGAAGCTGTAACATTGGACCAAATTTGACACATCCGAGGATAAGGAAATCTAGTACGGTAATAATACCACGGAACATATTTCACATAAACACGTGCCCTTTGCATTTGAACAGTAACTTATAATGTGCTCTGATCGAACCAACATGGCTACTTCAAGTTCTATGATATGTTGCAACAAACTTTCAATGTCTACAAGAGAGCTGGACAATAGTGAGTTGTAAGAACTTGTTGGAGGTTCGAGAATCTAGACCTCTCTTTTATATTAATGGAGATTTGTACATTTGTGGAACAAAACATGAGTGAGTTTACTTGGTATGTCTGAATTTGGGTTGATATTGGGTCCGACCAGATTTAAGACCTCAAAATTTATATTCGAACTAAGGTAGCTTGAAGCTCAATTGGGCTTAGCTAAGCCTAATTATTTTTTTAATTTAAAAATTTTAAAACGATACTGTTTCAATTACAATAACGTCGTTTTACTTGATATATTTGGGCTTCTTATTATATCAAACCAAGCATCTTGAATATAAATTCAGATTAAAACTCAAAAATTAAAAAAAAGTTTAAACTTAACCGATGTTTGAGTCAATCTTATTAACTTCAAGTCAAATAAGACGGAACACGAACCAAAATGTTAGACATTTTTCTTAAATTAAATAATTTCGGTCGAATTTAAATTTAAAATAAAAAATTATTTTTTTAATTAGTCTTAATTATGTGGATCAAGATTAAACTTATACACAACTAAAAATCAACCATCTCTTGTTCATTTCTAACTTTTTTTTAAATGAAGGAAATCGCAACCTTTATCTTTTAAATGCACACTGGATAAACCTCCGGATGATTTCTAATCATGTCAAATTCAATTTATCATCTCCGAAGCTAAACCACTTAACAGGATTTTTTATATATAGCAAATTCTAAGGAGTCCTCAACAAGAATTTGATAAAAAAATTAAAGTTTCTTTAATTTCTTATGTACCTAATATGGCTTGATGCTTTCCCGGATACAACAGTTACTCACTTGCCTTTCTTGGGGTCGAATCATAGGTCATTACTAGTAAAAGTTGGCCTTAACCCGTCGAGTAGGGGTGTTCAAGAAAACCCGCGAACCTGTGAACCGGACCTGAACCGCATGAATCAAATTTGTAAATAACGTTAACCGAACACCGAACCTGAAAAATCAGGTTCATGGTTCAGGTTCAGGTTTCTAACTTGCGGTTCTAGGTTAACCGAACCTAAACC
>JAOSBL010000009.1:23220531-23234261 GCA_027568915.1 Erythroxylum roraimae
AAGGTAAGTAGCACTTCAATATCACATTCATCAATCAATACCTCGGACCTTCATGTCCGGAATCCGTACACAAATCAGTACATATTCATCAATATCAAATTCAATTCAGTAATAAACAAAACAAATCAAGTTACCTTCTAAATTACTTACAAAAGCTCCTTGTTTACTTATTGCCTCGAAGTTCCGGCAATATCTGGAATAGGTCGTTCTAAGGATTCCTCTAAAGCATTCAATACAAACATATATTACTATTGTGCATAATTATGAATTCAATTATGCGCATTCATGCATGTTTCTTATCCTTAATCTTATCACATTATAATCATATGAAATCATACTCAATCCAGATATGTAAATATACTTTATGATTTTGTGAGTTAACTTTTGATTGCCTTGCATTTTGTAAAAGATTTTATGTATGAATTTTTGATACTTGAGTTGGGATTGCCTGGAGTTGTGGTTGTCTTGAGTGGACTAGAGAGTCCTGAAGTTGTGGTTGGTTGGATGTGAATATAGAAGTGTGTTTAAAATTGTTTGCAAGTTTTTGGGATTTTTAAAATACAGCCGTTGTGCTGCCCAAATTTTTCTATTAAAAAAAAGAAAGAGATATTCAGTAAGCCTTGCATAGTCGGATTAAGGATACTGCGAGTATCCTTAGCCCGAGTATGCGGCAGTTGTCATGGGCTCGAAGTGGTACCGGGTCGTGACACTCTTCATGACACATAATTGCTCTAGTCAAAGACTCCCAAGTAATGACCCTGACAAAACGTCGTGGGTATCATCTCCTTCTATTAGGAGCGGTGAATCATTTATTGGCTATCCAATTACCTTCAAACACCAATAGCTGTACCCAATCACTACCCTATGAGCGACATCATCTTGAGGCAACAAGAATGGTGTCAAAGCACAGGATCAGTATCTAAGATATCCTTGAGTACCTCAAGTCTAAAGATATTTGCACCATTGCTATGATGAGATTAATCACTGACATTTGATAGATCATCCATATGATAATCTCATAACGAGTCATCCGATGTACTTACTACTCTTAGTAAGCATCCACATGTTAAATCTAAACATCTCATGCTTACAGTTTATGAGATCCATAGTTTGATCAAATCAAGGAATATAACATGTACTAGTCTACCCGGATTAACAACGTCCTGTCTCATTAATTTTATGATTAGGGATAATTTAAATACTAATATAATTGCACATGATAGGAACCATATTATCATAATCTCATCATGATTTCCTTCTTGCATTATGGACTTCATTAATTCGATTTAAGAACGACATCAATTCATAAATAAATGAACATCAAATTAATGAAAATTATCTTTTGCTTTATTAATCAAAATAAAGGCTGTATAAAAGTGCTAAAGGTGATTACCTTTAGAGCATCACACTAACAATAACACCGAGGAGCACTTCCTTTTACTATGAATAGCTACTGTCATAAGTTTAGATACATTAGTAGGGGCTCTGTCGGAGCAGAATATGACCTGAATTAGCTATTGTCATATGTTTAGATACCTTAACAAGGGTTCTATCGAAGCAGAACATGACCTGAAGTTGGGTTTCTGTCGGAGTAGAACATGACCTGAAGTTGGGTTTACTCCCATACTTTTGGAAAGACAAGAATTATTACAACAAAACAGGAGTGCCTATACAATGCTTGGTGCTGAAAGCATCGACACTTCCCTTGCAAATGTTTACCAGGGAAGAAGCCAAATTGGTGGAACAATTCAGGTAAAAGAGTCTTAGGCTATGTTTAGCTGGGAGTTTATTAATAGAATGAAATGTAATGTAATATTATTTCATCGTTTAAAATGAAGGTTTATAATGGAATGGAATGAAATGAGATGGAAAAGTAAGATTTTATATTACATTTCATTTCATCCCAAGCAGTAAAAATGAAAAACCTCCAATTTGAAGGGTTTAAGATGAAATGAAAAATGATGAACAACTTTACACTATATTACATTATAAACCTTTCATCCAAACAACATTTTACTTTATTACATTATGAACTCTTCAATCATTCCCAAACAACAATTTTAATATCGCATACATTTACTTTCTATTCCATTATAGATTTTTCTATTTCATTCCATTCTATTAAAAACCTTGCGTTCAACTAAATATAGTCTTAGATCCATGGCTGCCATTCACTTAAGCCTTTCAAATGAAGTCTTACATGAGGTTATTCACGAGAAGACAGCTGCTTCATTATGGCGCAAGTTAGAATCTCTACATATGACAGAGTCTTACTAGCAAGTTGGTTGCAAAACATTGCTTGCACATGCTCCGTATGGCAGAAGGTGGTTCACTCAAATCACATGTTGATGATTTTAGTTCAATTCTCATGGATCTCGAGAATATGGATATTAAGTATGATCAAGAAGACCAAGCTGTCATGTTGCTGCACTCCTTACCTCCATCTTACAAGCATTTTCGAGAGACTATTATTTATGGTCGAGAGTCTCTTACATTGGAGGAGGTCAAATCTGCCTTACTATCAAAACATAATATTGACAAGGAGTTCATCTTAAACCAGAGTAGTCCTGCAGAAGGACTAATTGTTAGAGGAAAACCAACAAACAGAAACTCCAGTAGCAGTAACAGGCACAAGTCAAGATCAAAATCCAAAGTCATAAATGGATTTTTGTAGAAATTGCAAAAAGAAAGGGCATGTTGTAGCTCACTGTTACAAGCTCAAAAATAAACTAGACGAAGAGAATAAAGAAAAGCAAGCCGAAGCCAGTGTTGTACAAAAAAAGGAACAAGCAGATGTTCTTTTAGTGAGTAAAAAAGGATCTAGAACACGAGATGAATGGATCCTTGACAGTGCGTGCTCATTTCACATGTGTCCCAACAACGACGATTATCCACCTATGATCCAATTGATGGTGGAGTTGTATTAAATTTTAAATATATTATTTATAAATTATTATATACGTTTATGTAGTTGTCAAGTTTACTATTATAAAAGCAATTAAATGTACAAATTTGATACTGCCATATAATTTGAATATGTTTTTTAAATTATGAATTTTATTTAAAATATATAATTTATAAGCTAGCAGTGTATTCGATAATTTATTATTTACACATTTAAAAAATAACAACTATATATATTTTTATTATAGAAATTTTAAAAATTGGAATAATTATGTATATAGTTGTATAAAATAAGAAATTCATTTTTAATTATACATAACCCATAAATGAAAAATGGGCTTAAACCCAAAAGATGTTCAGATAAGATTGGACGAAACCAAAACCCAAAATATTTTCTATCATATTTTTTATTTTTTAAAAAACTTCTCTTATAATTCGGTTAAAACAATGGAGCATACACAATATGAAAATCAAACGTGCATTAATTAATGTCATTTCCATGATATTTCAATTGATCTCTTTATTATTATTTTGAATCAGATGTAATTAATTCGTAATATATGTATTTTGTCATTTATAACCAAAATTAAAAACGATTTTAAAATTTTAAAATTAAAATGTTCTTTTGATAATTTAAAATTTATAAGATTTTTCAAAAATTCTATAAACTCCATGAAAATTCTGTTTCTTTTATCCTGAAAGTTAGGTAACATTGGACCAAATTTGACACATTCGAGGATAAGGAAATCTAGTACGGTAATAATACCACGGAACATATTTCACATAAACACATGCCCTTTGCATTTGAACAGTAACGTATAATGTGTTCTGATCGAACCAACATGGCTACTTCAAGTTCTATGATGTGTTGCAACGAACTTTCTAAGTCTACACAAGAGCTGGACCAAAGTAAGTTGTAAGAACTTGTTGGTCTGCATAAAATATGAGGATAAGAGAGAGAAAATTAGGGTTGATATTGGGTCCGACCGGATTTAAAACCTCAAGGTCGAGTCTAGCTCTAAAATTTTTGTTCGAACTAAAGTGGCTTAAAGCTCAATTGGGCTTAGCCAACCTTGATTATTTTTTTAATTTAAAATTTTTAAAACGATATTCTATATTCTATTTGATATATTTGGGCTTTGCATTGTATCAAACCAAGCAGCTCAAATATAAATTCAGATTAAAACTCAAAAATTAAAACAAAATTCAAACTTTACTGGTGTTTAGTCAATCTAAGTCAATCTTATGAAGTTCGAGTCAAATAAGACAGAACACGAACCAAAATGTCATTATTGTAGAGAATATTCAAAATTTTAATGAATAAATTTTGTTATTAATAATATTCATATAAATTAAATAGGCACCCCTTAGTTTTGCAATTTGAATCCGTCTTTAATTTTGGTCAAATTTAAATTAAAAATAAAAATCATTTTTCTTAATTAGTCTTAATTATGTGGATCAAGATTAAACTTTTACTTAACTAAAAATCAACCAACTCTTGCTGATTTCTAACCATGTCAAACTCAATTTATCATCTCCAAAGCTAAACCACTTAACAGGATTTTTTTATATAGCAAATTCTAAGGATTTCTCAACAAGAGTTTTATAAAAAAATTAAATTTCTTTAATTTCTTATTTACCTAATAAAATATTGCCTTTTGTTTTGGACCCCGTTTCCGGAGCCTAACATCGAATATGAGATCATGAAGCTTGAAGTTTGGGCGTCGTGGAAGACTTAGAATTTGGAAGCTAAAAACCCTTCAGAGGCATGGCGGGTTCGCCACGGCGAACATATGGGAGAGTAATTCCATAGACCCTTTCAGGTAAAGTTCGCCGCGGCGAACATATGGGAGAAAATCCCATAGACTCTTTTGGGTCAATTACGCCGCAGTGAACAATTGTAACTTCGCCGCGGCAAACCTTGAAAATTACCTTCGCTGAGGCGAAGTCGCCACACAAATGAAAAAAAAATAGCTTTGGGTCAAGTACGCCACGACGAACCCGCAGGACTAAACCTAGAAAATCCTATGCAAACACAACCTCTCATCTTCAACATTAACTCTATTAATTGCAACCATAATTTCTCAACAACTATCATCCACTTAATCCCAAAAACAAAATAAACATGAACATAGCCACAAACAGGTTCTCAAAATCTTAATCTCATTTCCAAACCCAAGTACCTTGCGAAAACATGAAAAAATCATAGACAAATCCAAACATATATTTCATTAATATCAAAAAGTAAGAGTTTTACAAAGCTTTAATGGCATTTCAAGCCACAATACATCAGTTGAGTTCATAAACCAAAATACAAAATACACTTGAACTAGGAAAACTTGAAATGCGACTAAAGCCTTATGTTTACAAAATCTAGCTTAAAATACAAAAAAGATGCAACTTCATAGTGATGCCGTAACTCTTGACTACTCGATCTCTTGCTCGCCACCTGTAGATGGGACAAAAGGAGGAGTAAGCTTAAAGCTCGTGAGTAATGGTTTTATAATCGGTAATAAGCAAAAACCATTCAAATATTTATTTCCATTGTAAAACTTATATTGAATAATGAAACACATATTTCCCAATTCTCACTTTATCAAACAATTTATAAGCAACATAAATCATGCATTCAACAAACTTGTCAACATATAAGTATATCAAAATGATTTCGAAGGTCCATAAACAAAACGAAGTAACACATTCCCATATAATGGTCATGTGTATTTATGAACAAAACGAGTTAACACAATCCAACATAGTGGTTTTACGTAGTCGTAAACATGAGGGAGTCCTTGAAGGAGCTCCATGCCACTAGCGAGCAGGCAGGAGAAGCCTTTAGTCAAAGTGCACTTGACATACAGAATGGACCAAACCAAACCCACATAACATGTATTTCATAACTTGTAAACTTGTTGCCCAAAATGGCACATTTTCGAAACATGATTTCATAAACTTATATCCTTTCAAAATCATTTTCATTTTTCATTTCATGAATCAATAACACAATTCATATACAAACATGTAGCACATTCTCAAGGCATTCAAAGAGCAATAAATGTACATTTAAAAAGTAGTTGAAATCATTTATTTCCATCATTTGAAAGAAAACATTAATGGCCTATAACTTATTTATAAAAATGTAACCCACCTTGAATTTCCTTGCTTATAACTTGCTCAAATGTGCCTCTCCTCTTGCTCCTCTTGCCCTTCTTGATTTCCTTCAACAATGGCAAAATCTCATTCATTAGGATTTCAAATTAAGAACCCAAAGAAACTATATTCACTAAAATTGATCCTAGCATGACTAAACCTAAGCATTTCCTAAGCTTTATGAACCAAAACCCTTTTAAAAATTCAAAAGATTAAACATAAACTTACATTGAATCTTCACCAAACAATGAGTTTCTTGGCTCTAATGGGAGCTCTAATCTTCCCCTTTCTTTTTCCCTTCTTGAACAACTTTAAAATCACTCTTTAAAATTAAGAAAAATTGAAATCCAGCTTAGCTTTCTCTTCTTTTCTCTCCTTCCACGGCACTCTCTCTTTTCTCTCTTCAATTTTTGTTTTTTTCCTTCTCTAAGAACAAGACAATACTTCTTCTACCACTTCTACCCTTAATGAGCATAAAATGTCCACTTTGCCCCTTCCCTCATGCCATATAGTCCTTATCCTTAAGTGATCTTCCAAAAATACCCTTGAACATTATTATTACCTTAACACTTTAATTTCATTAACCCATGCAATAAATCCTATTAACTTTGGCATAATAATTAACACCAAAATAATTAATCTATCAAAACCTCAAAAATTATTTTAAATCATGCTTAATAAATAAATATTAAAAAAAATTCAAGGTCCAACATTTCTCCTCCTCTTAAAAGAATATCGTCCTCAAAATTCTTACCTGATTCATTGAAGAGTTGTGGATACTTCTCCTTCATTGCTTCCAAGGGCCCCCATGTGGCCTCTTCTACAGAATGGTTTCTCCACAGGACTTTAACTAGTTGAACTGTCTTGTTCCTGAGGACCTTCTTCTTAGTATCTAAAATCTCCACTAGGGTCTCCTCATAAGTCAAATCATCTCTCAACTGAACCTCAGTAGTCTGAATGATGTGGGAGGGATCCGATCTATACCTCCTCAATATGGAAATATGAAAGACATCATGTATCTGAGACAATTTCAGTGGCAGTGCCAACCTATAGGCTAGTGGTCCAATCCTTTCAACAATTTCATAAGGACCCCTATATCTCAGGCTCAACTTGCCCTTCTTGTCAAATCTAATTACTCCTTTCCACGAAGACGTCTTAAGAAAAGCTTTCTCACCAACTTCATACTCCATCTCCTTTCAATGTGCATCCGTATAGCATCCGTATAGCTCTTCATTCTATCTTGAGCTGCTTTAAGCCATTGTTTAACTAAATTGACCTTGTCAACTGTCATCTAAAGTAACTCTGGCCCTATCAGTTTCCTTTCTCCTTCCTCATCCCAGCATATCGGAGTTCTATATCTTCTTCCATACAATGCTTCATAAGGAGCCATCTGAATGCTCGGATAGTACGAATTATTGTAAGCAAATTCGACCAATGGCAAATGCTTGTCCCAAGCTCCTTTGAAATCCATCACATATGTCCTGAGCATTCCTTTAAGGGTCTGAATGGTCCTCTTAGATTAACCATCTGTCTGGGGGTGAAAAGCAGTACTAAAATTCAACTTGGTTCCCAGAGCCTCTTATAAGCTTCTCCATAATCTCGAAGTAAACCGAGGATCTCTGTCAAAAACTATAGAGTCGAAAATTTCATGTAGTCTCACTGTCTCATCAATATACTTCTTTGCTAGCACATGCAGAGAATCAGTCTGTTTAATTGTCAGAAAAGGGGCTGACTTCGTCAAACGATCAACAATAACCCATATAACATCATGCTTCCTACTGGTCTTGGGCAAACCCATCAGAAAATCTATGGTTACCCTTTGCCACTTCCACTCAAGAATGAACAATGGCCTTAACTTCCTTGAAAGTGCCTGGTGTTCAGCCTTGACTTGCCGACACTCTAGACACGTACTTGCATATTCTGCTACATCCCTCTTCATGCCTTTCTACCAGAAATGCTCTTTAAAATCTCTTTACATCCTGGTGCTACCTGGGTGCATAGCATAAGGTGCATTATGTGCTTCGTCAAGTATCTCATCCTTTACCTCCTTGACATTCGGAATACAAAGTCTATTTCCTATAGTCATAAGTGCATCATCCCTCACAACCACTTCAAACTTCTTGCCATTTTGAATTTCTTTTGGGAGCTTGCTCAAATCTGAATCTTGTGCCTATAAATCCTTTACTTTCTCCCTAAGTATCGGTCTTACTCTAAAATTAGCAAGAATATAATTTGGTTCCTCCTATTTCAAGCTTATCCTAAGCTTAGCTATCTCTTCCAATAACGGCAAATAAATGGTCTGAATGTGAGCTATAGAAGATTTCCTACTCAAGGCATCCACCACCACATTCGCCTTTCCTGGATGGTATTCAATCAACAGGTTATAATCCTTAAGCAACTCTAACCACCTTTTCTGTCTCAAATTCAGTTCTTTCTAACTCAATAAATACTTGAGACATTTATGATCCGTAAAAATCATCGTCTGAACCCCATATAAATAATGTCTCCAAATTTTCAGGGCAAAAATTACTGCTACCAATTCCAGATCATGAATCGGATAATTCAACTCATATGGTTTCAGTTGCCATGAGGCATAAGCTATTACTTTGTCTCCCTGCATCAACATACAACCCAAACTCTTTCTTAAAGCATCACTGTAAACTGTATAACCCTCATCTCCTATAGGTAAAATCAGAATTGCAGCACTTGTCAATCTGTGCTTGAGCTCCTCAAAGCTCTTCTAACATTCATTACTGTAGATAAACTTCTAATTCTTCCTCAATAATCTAGTTAGTGGAGCAGCTATCACAGAAAACCTTTCAACAAATCTCCTATAATATCCTGCTAGACCTAGAAAACTTCTCACTTCTGCCACTGTCTTTGAGGCATGCCAATTCACCACTGCTTCAATTGTCCTCAAATCAACATGCACCCCATCTTTGGATATCACATGTTTAAGGAAAATCACCTCATGAAGTCAAAATTCACATTTGCTGAATTTGGCATAAAACTCATTCTCCCTTAAGGTCTGTAACACTATCCTAAGATGTTCCTGATGTTCCTCTTCGCTCTTGGAATAAACCAGAATGTCATCTATAAATACGATGACAAACTGATCCAGATACTCCCTGAAGACCCTATTCATGTGATCCATAAATGCAACTGGAGCATTGGTCAAACCAAATGGCATGACCAGGAACTCATAATGTCCATACCATGTTTTGAAGATTGTCTTGCTTACATCAGACTCCCTGATCCTGAGCTGATCATAACTTGACCTGAGATCAATCTTTAAAAAAACCTTACTTCCTACAGCTGGTCAAACAAATCATCGATCCGTGACAGGGGATACTTGTTCTTAATAGTCACCTTGTTGAGTCTCCGGTAGTCAATACACATTCGTCATGTTCCATCCTTCTTCTTAACAAACAGAACCAACGCTCGCCATGGTGACGAACTCGGCCTTATGTATCCCTTCTCTAATAGTTCTTCCAATTGTTCCTTAAACTCTTTCAGTTCAGCTAGAGCCATTCTATATGGTGGTATAGAAATGGGTGCGATACAGAGAATCAAGTCGATAGCAAACTTGATTTCTCTCACCGGTGGCAAACCTAGTAAGTCTTCTAGAAACACGTCTGAAAATTTTCTCACTACCGAAAAATCCTCTAACTTCCCTTCATTCACATCAGTGTCCACAACATGCGCCAAGAAGGCTTCACACCCTTTTCTCATCATCATGTCAGCTAACAAAGCTAAAACAATTCTTGGTTATGGAGCTCTCCTGTCCTCTGAAAATCACCTTCTCACCATTACCAAGATCAAATTCTACCACTTTGAGGCTACAATCCAGCTTCACATGATATTTCTCCATGGTATCAATTCCCAGAATGATGTATAGCCCTTTTAAGTCTAAAGGCAGTAAATTTACTACCAGTCTAGCACCCTCAATAAGGAGTTCACAACTCCTATACACTTGACTGATTATCACATTCCTCCCTAAAGGAGTACTAACAATTAATGAACTATCAAATGGCACCAAATTCACACCATGTAATATCATGCTTGCAGAAACAAATGAATGCGTGAAGCCAGAATCAATTAAGATATATACTTCAGAATTAAATAACTAAGTCATACCTGTGATAACTTCAAGTGCGGGAACAACTTCCTCTCTGGTCATGGCAAACACCTTTGCCTGTGCCTTACCCCTTAGCCTTCTTGGAGGAATAGCCTTCCTCGCAGCTCCAGAACTGCCGACCTCAGTGACTAGCCTGGTTCTCCCTATTTCTGCTCTCCTTAAGGCTTGCAACTGCGGTCCCTCTTGCCTTGTTACTTGGGGACAGTCCCTGATCATGTGTCCCTTCTTTCCATATCGAAAAAATGCTCCAAGTAACTTAAAGCACTCTTCTTTGTGAAACTTCCCACAATGCTCACATTAGGGGTTCGTGTACCTGCTCCCCTCCACCACTCTATTGCCTCCTGCAGTTGAGGCTTGCACTGAAACTGCCATTGATTACTTATTCTTAACAGAGGCACTACTCACCAGCTCACTCTGTGTGTGGAAACTCATCACATTTCTCTCAGACATTGGAGCACTCATTCCCTTCTTGGAAGACTGCTCCTGGTTCTTCCTCTTCCTGCTCACTTCATTCTTTATATTTTCCAGTTTTTCAGCTTGGAGTGCAGCATCTACCAACTGCTGGTAGTCAGAGAAATTGTGGATCAAGACTTTCTCCTTAATCCCCAAATGAAGACCTCCCTCAAACTTGTGACACTTGTCCTCTTCATTCGCTACAATGTTGGCCGCATATTGGAAAAGCTGGGTGAACTTCAACTCATACTCACTCACACTCATATCTTTCTATGTGAGATTCAGAAACTCTCTGACCTTCTCTTGTACATAAACCCTCGAGAGATACTTTTTCCTAAACACTTCCACAAAGTCTCTCCATGACAACACCGGAGGCATAACCTAATTGTGGGGCACTGATTCCCACCAATGAAGTGTGTCCCCCCTTTAGCAAGCTCACTACATAATCCAGTTTCTCCTCATCAGAGCACTTCATCTGAAGCAGGACTCTCTCGGTCCTCTTCAACTATGTTTCGGCCTCTTCCGGATTTGTAGTACCATTATACTTGTGGAGCTTGTCATACTGTCTACTCCTATCCACTGGAGCTTGCTTCGGAACTTGTGCCCCTTGTCCCATGGCATATGTGAAAGCCTGAACAAAGCTTTGAAAGAAACGCAGATCCATGGAGTTTGCTTGGGGCATAGGAGGAGGCGGTGGAGGCACCTCATGTTGCATAATAGGTGTCTCAGAATCCGGAGCAGAATGTGTTCCTGTGTCTTGTGGGACATATGATTCGTCCATGCTCCCTTGGCGAGAGCGAGAACGAGTCATAGCTCCTCGAGTTCTCTTTCGAGGCGGCATTTTCACTCCTTCAATATAAAAACCATTTTAAATCCTTAGTTCATGTAAAAACAATTTCAAATAATGTAAAACAATTCAAATCATTGCAAGTTATTCATTGAAAACAATGCATGTTCATTTCCTGTCTTAAATTACCCATTTCATGCCTAGGATACTCCTAAACCTAGTCGCTCTGATACCATAACTGTTGGACCCCATTTTCAGAGCCCAACATCGGATATGAAATCATGAAGCTTGAAGTGCCCCCGAAGGGTTTTTAGCTTCCAAATTCTAAGTCTTCCATTACGCCCAAACTTCAAGCTTCATGATCTCATATTCGATGTTGGGCTCCGAAAACGAGATCCAACATCTTGCTTCTTGTTCTTTGCCTTTTGATTCAATGTGTATGCTCGTAAGTTTCTTGATGGGCACGGGGTGGCTATTCCATTTTCCTAGTGTCACCCTGTGCCTATGAAATCCTACTTATTTATTAACATTTAATGGATGGGTGAGATTTTATGGGCACAGGATGGTAAAGTTAGACAGGAGATTTGATTCCTCTCTTGATAATCCATTGATGATCTTGATTTCGGATTGGGCAAAGATAAGCGGTCCAGATTGTCCAAAATACCGAATTCACGGTGTGAGTGTGTATACTCAGGAACACCTCCCCACGCTGAATAAAAACCGCACTGAAACAGTAACTTGCCAGTTACGTCAGTGGTCTCAATAAACATGACGCCGGAAATAACCATCGTCGAAAACCAGGCACGTGCCGGAAACCACCGTTTTTTCACCGTGAACTTCTTCGGCACTCCAATCTCTGTAACCGTCACCTGTACCGCCTCCGTCGTACGGAAATGGATAAACTCCACTCTTTACTTCCGTCGCTACCAGCTCGGACGCCTCGTCGTCGGCGTGGGTGTCCAGTGGAACCCGAGTAATGGAAACGATCCTCCGGCGGACACTCTCCAGCTCTGCGTAGGAACGCGATGCCTCATCGTCCAGCTCTATCAGTGCGACACCGTGCCGCGGGCTCTCCGACGTTTTCTCTCGGAAGAGCGAAACACGTTTGTCGGAATCTGGAACGGCTCGGACGCGAAGAAGCTGATGATGACGGAGCACGAACTTAGGGTTCACAGGCTCTTGGATTTGAGGACGTATATAGATAGTTTGGGTAGGGCTTCAGTGGAGAAGATTGTGGAGTCTTGTTTGGGACACAAAGGAGTGACACTTGACAAGGAGATTAGTATGAGTGATTGGGATGATTGGTGGCTTACTGAAGAGCAGGTAAGGCAGGCTTGTGTTAAAGCGTATGTTGCTTTTGAGATTGGCAAGAATTGGAGGGCTTGGGAGCTTTGAAAAAGGTAACAATCTACACTCACTCAGTACGTGTCCTTTTCGTTTCGTTTCTTTGCTTTCAGAAGTTCAAGAACAATATCATCATTTTTTTTTTTAAAGAACAAGATCATCTTTGAATGTGGTTTCCATTACGAATCAACAGTGCCTTTTGTATTCTTGTTTCAACAAAAATGACAGTATACTTGCTAAAAGAAATGGTTGTGATATCTTTCGTCTTCTTCCGCATCAAATGGGGTCCTCTAAGTTTCTCATGTTGAATGATAGTTAGTGCCTCTTTAGTCATTTGATTTCACAAAACAACACGCCTTTGATATACTATCCACTTTCACATTGATGACCCTTGTGATTATTTTGATTATATTTTCTAAATATAAGTAATTTAGTTAATATTAATCATAATAATCATTAAAACTATGAAAATGATGATAAGTTACAGTGAGAGCTCGAGATGATAATGGACGTAATTGGTGTGGATTTGCTCGTGAGGAGCCTGTAAGTTCCTTCACTTGAGCCCATAAAACAATGTTTTTTATCCCTTGGAAATATTTACCAGGGAAGAAGCGAAATTGGTGGAACAAATCAGGTAAAAGAGTCTTAGATAGTTCAGAGATGCAAGAACCTGATAGATAGTTCAGAGATGCAAGAACCTGATATTAGTCGGGGAAAAACTCAGAAAGCAATGGTCTTTTGTTGAAGAAAGCTTCAAGATTTCCAACTACAAGTTCACTGAGATCCTTCAATGATTCTGAAGTAAACGTTCCACAATGAGGCGACAGAACGACATTATCCAACGCTAAGAGCTCTCCAGGAATGTCAGGTTCATTCTCAAAAACATCCAACCCAGCACCTGCAATCTCTCCTTCCATCAAACACCTCACCATCTCCTTCTCGTCGATAATCGCC
>JAOSBL010000009.1:23255899-23267601 GCA_027568915.1 Erythroxylum roraimae
ATTTATTAATAATTATTAAATTAATTTTATAAATTAAATTAAAATTGTGATTATTATTTATTATTATGATTTTTGAAGATAGGGTTAAGAATATACAGTACAACTGTATAATATGACAATGAACTATTTTGTAATTTTAAAAAAAATTAGGGACTATTTTATAAATTTAAAAAATTACTTGAAATAATACCCGGTATTAACCGGTACCGGTATAATACCATACAAGAACTAATCCGGTACCAAATCCGATACGTTATCTGTAACATTACTATCCACTGTGTATTTATTTCATTAAATAAAGACAAAAATCGCTTAATTTATTTAAATATTAATTTTAAGTATTTTGAAAATAAAATTAATAAAATATTATTTAAATTGAGCTTTGATTTTAAAAAATGAAGATTAATGACCCAAAAAAATTTAAAAATTAACACTTTTTATTTGTTAACCCTAAACTTTTCTAACATGATATTGTCTCCTTACATTTAATACAAAACATAACCTATCCACAAATAAACTGCTTAATAATGTTATGAAGAGCAATGGCTCGTCGATTGTCGACAGTGTCAATCCCATGGAACCCAACCTCGTCAAAGTGTGCTTCAACTTGCACGCCATGCGTTACCAGCATCTGCACAAACTCCTGTTGCCTATCTATCAATGGATCCATTCCAAAACCAAAGACCAGACATCGCTGAAATGAACTCAACTTGTTCATATGCGGACCCTCACACATCGGATTACAGTACCGGTGGTCCCGATCAGTCCCTTTTGGCAATGCTAGCTCCCATAGAAGGTCCAACACCGGCAATGGCAGTACCTGGTCGGTGGCGAAGTTTAGCTCCGATTTGGTCCTCTGTTTACCTCCAAACAGAGGCTGATTCATTATAAGCCCGGCGATCTTTAAAGGGTTCAAATCTATATCCACAGCTCGCAGAGCAGCGTTGAACACTATGTTGCCTCCGTTGTCAGACCCGTAAAGGAAACATCTTGTGAAGTCTGCGTGTTTTTTGAGCCATGGCTCGCCGTTTGGGTCTAGAGCTTGGTTTTTTAGCCAGAGAAGTGCGTCCATGGCGTCTTCGTATTGAGCAGGAAGGCGGTTTTCAGGCGCGAGACGATAGTCCACTAGGACGATGATGACTGGGACGTTGCATGCCTGGTAACAAAGGCTGAGATGAAGCTTGAAGTACTTGGCCCCAAACAGAACCCACGAACAACCCTGGAAAAAGACAACGATAGGAAGAGTTTTACTCCGGTCGACGGCGACGTTGGAGTCATTATTGGAGTTGAATTTTGTGGGCAAGTAAATGCGAAGAGAAGTGCCCTTTTGGGCGTCGAGAGTAATGTCTTTGGTGGCCACGGCGTCGCCGGAGTTGAGATCGGAATTCGTGTCTGCAGATGGGAATTTCAGGAGGCGAGTGACGGTGCCGTCAGGATTCATTTTGATGTTCAGGTGGTCGTAGGGATCGAACTTGGACATTTTTCCGGTGAAATATCAGAAACCTGTTGATTTCATTGGAAATTACTCTGAATAAAATCTTGGGATTGATTGAAGTTAAAGTTCTTCCTCCAATTCTTATGCTTTTCAGATAACTTTGTAACTAAATCCGAAAAGCTTGTGTGATGGAGCTTTCCATTGCCAATGAATGAAGGAAGATAATTTTGGAAAGTGAACATGTTGACAAATTCAAACAATTTCTATCCATCTTCCAATTATTTGCACGTAGTTTAAAATTTAAAAAAATATATTTAACAAAATAATATTATTTTAATCAACCTATTCCGAGTACAAAATTATCTGCTTTGTCAAAGAAGGATCATCGATGTATACAACCTTTATTAGTTACATTGAAATATTATCAGTTTAATGGTATAATTTGTTGAGAATACCTTAAAAAAAGTGTCTCATACTAAAAAAAGAGTGAAAAGAAGATTAATATATAAGTTTAATGGGCTACTTACCTATTGCCAATTAATTTTAAAATGGAATCTCACTTGAGCTTATGTATGGTCTAACTTTTCTTCTCGTGACTATTTTAATACAAGATGGATGTAAGATTGCACTTGATAGAGTGGAGAAAAAGCCAGCAAATATGGCATCAGATATATTCACGGATCTAGATAAAAAAGCTAGATCAGCCATTATATTAGAGTAGTCTATTGGGCTTATATGTTAGTCTTCTTTCTTTTCTTTTTCAATATAGGACACTCACATATGGGTATTCTCATAACTCTTTCTCAAGTGCAACTAGGATTGGACATTCAGTCGTCACTTGAAATAAACACAATAATAATTAGACCGGGCTGATGGGACTGAACATCCAGATTGATAATCAAGAAATTTATAATCCGGACCAAACCTACTCTAATCTTATGTTATGTGACTATTTCACTACAATAACTTAAGTTGTTGTGTGAGGTCAACTTAATTAGCTTTATATATTCGCTAACACAATTAAAAAAATTTCACTTTAAGACTGACTCTTTTTTTTTTTGAAAAGGATATCAATAGTTGTTATTGGCTTTCAAGCCGAAGAACTTCAGAAATAAACATAGGTAGTCGATGGGGGCAAACAACCTTGCCCGTCGAAATGGTAACAGCTCTAGCAAGCTTATGAATTACTCCATTCGCAGACCGTCGAACAAAGACTAATCACATATCTTGTAACTCCGTGAGAAGATATTTACAATCTAAAATTAATAAAACGAAAGCAAAAACATCAATATAATTAGGCTCAAAAAGACCATGAATACAAGATTGAGCATCTGATTCTATAATAGCAGAAAACCAGCGTACGTCCTTAATCCAGCTCAAAGCTTCTCTAATGGTCATAACCTCAACGATTTTAGCATCAAACTTTCCAGGACAGCTACTTGCATAGCGCTAACAAAAGTTCCAAGGAATCACGCACAACAATAGTCAAGTTACATGTGATTTTGAGTATTTTGTTTCGAGCTTGAATCATTCTGAATCGAAATCCCAAGTCATTTGATCTTAATTTAAAGTATATTAAAACGGCGCCGTTTAAGTGGCAAAGTAAGACATTTCGCAGTTTTATATCGACTCTCAAGTACGATTCCAATACTCAATTTGAACACGTGGGATTAAAATTGCCAATCGAAACTTCAAAGAGAGCTACAAATAAAGACAAATGAGATTGAGAATTTAAAACTGGAGCCCAAAACCCATTAATGAAGCAGTGATGTTCTGGTTGAGCATAGTAGCAAGTATGGAGTACGAAGCAACAACCGTTTCAGTTTTCACTCCAACCTGGTCATCGTGAGAAGCATTGAAACATTAATGGATTTAGGTGCTAGTTATTACTCTTTTACTCCTCAACAGTTACACTTCAATGGTTGGATTGGGCCATTTATTTCCTTCCAACTTCTTAAAACGAAGACAAAGTAAGCCGCTCAACCACCAGTTGTTTTTGTTTAAAATTACTTATTCATTAAATAATTATTAAATTAAATATACACTTCTATAATTTAGTATTTTTATTTTTAAAAATTTCATTCCATGCACTTTTTTCAGTTAAAGTGACATAATTATTAGATTTTAATTTGAAGTTGTTTTAAGATTATAAATAAAAATTAACAAAATATGACAATAATTTATAAGATATCTAAACAATGGTAAAAAGAAACTAAATCATAATTTGTAAAACATAAAAATTCAAATGCAAAAGTCAAGTCACAAGATGATACAACAAAATTAGAAATTAATTTATTTTAAACAAATAATTTATAAGTTATTACTTGTAAGTTATAAGCCCCATCTTTAGGGGTGGTTGAGTTAGTGGAGTAGAGGAGCATAGGGCTAAAAAGTTTTGTGTTCGATTCCTCCTACTTACACTCTCTCAGTCAAGTCTGTCGTACAAGACTTACTTAGTGGGGAGTACCTAGTTGAATTGCAGGCTATTACATCAATCCAAAGATTTACCCAGTGCGCATCTAAAGAG
Source organism: Erythroxylum roraimae (assembly GCA_027568915.1). Classification (NCBI taxonomy): domain Eukaryota; kingdom Viridiplantae; phylum Streptophyta; class Magnoliopsida; order Malpighiales; family Erythroxylaceae; genus Erythroxylum; species Erythroxylum roraimae. The sequence goes on from JAOSBL010000009.1 coordinate 23,259,862, forward strand.
TAAAAACTGCAGATTCCTCCGTTTGGAAAAAAAAAAAAAGAAGAAGTTATAAGTCCCCACTTCAAGAGTGAGCCTTGTGGTAATTGGTAAAGTTGTTCTTCTGTGACCATGTTTAAGTCGCGGAGAAAGTCTCTTTGTAGAAATACAAAAAGAAGACTGTGTATATTATGACCATTTTTAGAACTCCGCAAAATAGGGAATCTTGTACACTAAGACACGTTCATCTTGATCTTGATCTAGTTTATAAGTTATTGCCTAAAGTTTAACTTTTTTTAAACCTAAAAATTGATATGTTATTATTTTAAAATTATTTAAAATTTTTTGAATAGAATATAACCTAATTAGATGTATGGTAACTAAATAATGTTTAAAAAATTAAATAATAAATTTTAAAACATGAAAATTAAAATGAAAAAATTCGAACAAAATTGAATATAATTAATTCTAGTTGATTTTAAAATATCTGGTTTTTGCGACGGCGTTTTGATCAAAATATGGTTTCATGAGATAAATTCCAATAAGAAGTTGGGTAAAGTATACCGATTAGATTGCAATATCCACCCAATTCCAGGTTCTCTTTTCAGCTTTACAAAGCAATAAGAATACATGACTCTGGAACTTTATCATTTTTTAAAGGGAAAAAGATTTAGAATTTTGATATTTAAAAATTTCAAAAAACATTTATTCTAATTTTAATTTTTCAAAAATTATTTCTTTCAAAGTTTAGTTAAAAACCGATAAAATATGCCCAGCATAAATATTATACTTGTATTAATCGAATGATATTTATATATAACGATTTAATCAAACTCTTAAACTTGAATCAAACTAATTAAATTTGATATAAATTAATAATTACTTTTAAACTTAAGTCGATCTAATTAAATTAACTAATTAATTCTAATATAAATTAATAATTACTCAAAAATTGAATTCGAATTGAACTAATTAAATATGATATAAATTAATAATTACTCTTAAATTTGAATCGAACTAATTAAGTTTGGTATAAATTAATAATATAAGTTTAAAAATTGAATTAAGTCTTCATATAAGTAGAATTTAATTGATACAGGTATGATATTTATGTTAGTTAAATTATTAATTTAAATTACAAAGCTATCAATTATGATACTTATATTAGTTAAACTATTAATTTAAATTACAAAAAAGCTGCATATATCGATGACCCTTTTCAGACTCTCGCAAGGAGTCTTGTGCATTGAGTACGTTGACTTTTTTAAAGTTAAATTAAAAAATTAAATTGAATTATTATATTAGTGATATTCAATTAGTCTACGTTTAATGTTCATACGATGCATATTTTGTAATCATCTTTTAATCGACGTAGAGACGATAATAAGCTGGCCCATGGACTAAATTCAGGTGTTTTCAATAGACTGGCTCATGGGCAAAGCTCAGGCTCAGGCCCAAACTGACTTAAGGATCAATTATTTTAAGCAAAACGATGCCATTTTGCTTAGAAAAGTTAGGCTTCGCGTAGGCCTAGGCTTAAACAACCTAAGTCTGGACTTATTTAAAAAAAGACGTTTTATATTTTTAAATTTTTAAAAATTATTAACAGAAAGAACGGGCACATGAGTTGGCTCATTGTCATTTCTAAACCGATGTCTAAAAGAATGAATTTTTATATGAAACAAAATATTATAAAGAGTTTTTTTTTTGAGAAATTTAAAGATTGAGGATTATTTTTTAAATTTATGTTTATATCTTTTCCTCTCCTTTTTTTTGGTCCACAAGGTGTTTTGAGAGAATCCCAACTATAGGAAGGCACCTTTAAACCATCCACATTTAGACTAATCTCCGCTCGAGCCAAATAGGTCTCTTGTGATTGGCAAAACTCTGGCCAAGTTATCTTTTCCTCTTTTTCAAAAGCAAAGACTGGCTAGAATTGTTCCCTTCCTGCTGAATTTCGTGTCACTTTTGCCAAAGAAAAGCAACCAACTTTTGATAGGTTCAGATAACACTACTTAGAAGGGCATATGGTCATCAAAAGCGAACCGATCACTTCTTGGAAAGTAAAAGTTATCTCTATACGTAACTTCATTTGGCCCATACCGTTAATCTTGGGATTCCTAACTTTTATGAGTAAAGCTCCATGCAAGTGGTGTTTTGTGCTCAGAATCATTCAACCCATTAAAAGTCAAAACCGTTGAACTTGAATTTGTTGAAACATATGTATATCATTGCACTGCACTTCAGCAACAAATTTCTACAGAAACATAATAGCTAATCATGCCCTACATAAAGAACTACAACATTACACATTCTACTGTCAAGAGTCAATCTATCAAACTCACCGGGCCTTTTTCCGGGACTTGAACCGAAAATTTGACGGTGGTGATGGTGAAAATTCAAACGGCAAATGGGGCGGATCCGTCTCGCCGGAAAGCATCCCCACAATTTCTTTCATGTTAGGCCTTTTGCTAGGTGATCTCTGCAAACAGAGGAGTGCAATAGTAATGCATAGCAAAGCTTGATCTTTATCCAAAGAATGTATCAATGGATCAACAAGATCCAAAAGTTTCCCATTGTATGCAAGCTGCCTAGCCCATGAAATAAGGTTAGCTCTCTCAAATTCAGACATTGGTGAAGCTGTAACTTGCAGTGGTCTCCTCCCAGAGACCACAACAAGAACCAGAACACCAAAACTGTACGCATCACATTTCTCCGATAACTGCCCGCCTCCACCGTACTCCGGTGCAATGTAACACACAGTTCCTCTCATGCTAGGCGTGCTACTAACACCGCCGCTCTTTGGGATCTCTCCGCTCGCCCAATCTTGGCTACTCCGGCGACCATTTCTTAAGTCACCACTAAAACCATCCAACCACCAGTCAATACTACCTCTGGTACTCCTACTCTTCCTCTTCTTCCTCCCTTGTACCAAATCATCATCCTTTTGCCACCATGAATCTCCATTAACTCCTCTCTTCTTGTTCTTCTTCGCGAGCTCCTCACAAAACTCCTCCTTCCACCACTCTCTAGGCTTCCTAATCTTTTCTTTCTTTTGTGCTTTCTCATCTTCCAATGAAGCCCACCATTCCTTCCTCTTCTTGTGCTTCTTTTGCTCAAAACTTGCTTTTGTGTTCTTCAATTCACTGCCTCCCACAGAGCTTGGAGATGCAATCCATTCACTCTTGGGTCTCTCCTTCTTAATCTCATTCCCAATCCACTCCATCACATAATCTTTAACTCTCCCTGACTCAGATCCCAACCCATTGTCCTGTTTCCACCACCAATCTCTTCTTGACCCACCACCCTTCTTAGCTCCGCCCACCAAATCTTTCCCACTCTCGAAACTCGCCTTATCAAACTCTGACACGCTCCTTTTATCCACCCCCATCTCCGGCGACACCGCCGGGATAGTCTCCGGCGACGCATCCGAATCCAGAATCCTGATTCCACAGCTTTCCACCGAACGATCAATGCCAACAGGAGTAGTGTTACTCTCATCATATCCTGTGGCTACACTCTCAGTCTCTTCTAAGATCGACCCATTATCCTCACCTCCCAGAAAAGCCTCCTTTTTCTCTACAACATCTTCTTCGATCGTCTTCAATCTCGCGAGCCCAAAATCACCAATCTTGGCGTTGAAATCCGAATCAAGCAGTATATTACTAGGCTTAATATCTCCATGAATAACAGGAGGACTGCAAACATGGTGAAGATACTCGAGCCCTTTAGCAACATCACTTATTATCTCCAATCTCTTACTCCAACTCATAAGCTCTTCACATTTTCGATCTATAAGAGCCTCCTGTAAGCTTCTGTTCTCCATGAGCTCGTAGACCAGAATTAGCTTACGCTTTCGTCGGTCGGAGGAATACCCCAGAAGAGAAACAATGTACGGAGAGTTGAGAGACGAAGCGAGAGAGAGCTCGTTGTGAAACTCCCGCTCTCCTTGAAGCGAGCCGTTCGGGTCCATGACTTTGACAGCTAACGACTGGTTCGTTCCCAAGAGAACAGCTTTGTAAACCGAGCCAAAGCCGCCGTGACCTAGCCGGTTAGCTGAAGTGAAGCAAGCCGTGGAGCGGCGGAGAAGTGAGTAGGAGAATCGGCGAAATTGGTGGAGCTGGTGGTGGTTCGGCGATTTGAGGTCCGTTGGAGCCGTACGGTTACGCGATAGTCTCAGATACAGAAAGACAACGATGGTAATGAGAAGAAACAAAGTCAAAGTCAAAGTCAAAGTCCCGGCGAGCAAAGGAGGCAGGAGGTGGACGTGACGGTGGTTGGGATGACTGTTACTCGCCGGAGGTGGGGCCGGAAGAGAAAGCAACTGGCGCGATGGCATGGTCGTAAATTAATGAGCAGACGGAGGGGCTAAGAGGAAATCATTAGTCAGATAGAGGAGAACTCGAGACTAGTTAGAGAAGAAGACTAGATTTTCACTCTGTTAGCCTGATGAGTGTTTCTTCAACTGAGCACAATTATTCCGATTTTTGTTTTTTTTTTAATTTCTGAAGAGGTAAAGAAGTGTTGGGTTACACGATCGTTAGCGTACGACCCAATAGGGTTTTGGCATTTAGCCGACGTGTGGATTTCTTGTTCGATGGTGAAGGTGTCAACGTAAAAGTCTTGTCAGCATGTAGAGCTGTGACGTTGAATGGCGAGGGTCGTTTGCAGTTGGGTGGTGTGATGCACGCGCGTAAGAGAGATCACGTGCATCACGGTGCAGCTTCTCTGGTTACCAGTTGAAAAACAGGGGATGGGTGTGGGGTCCACGGATGTAGAGGGTTACGGACTCGCGCAAGGTTCGCGTGGAGGTGGAGAAAGGTCGTATTTGGGCTTTTATTGTTTTTGTTTGTTTGCTTAATGGTTGTTGTTATTCCGCAGTCGGAAAAACACACAGGGATACTCTGAAGCGCGAGATCTGTCTTCTCACAGGTTTGACCTATTAGCAGAGACTTCTCGAGCTTTTATCTGAAAGCGTAGCTGTTTCTCTTGGGATGACAAAAATGCCACTGAACAAGGGAATTTTTTTTAATGTTTTAAAAATCCGGATTTAATTGTGGAAATTTAAACCGTCTAATTTTTTAATTTAATTTTTAATTTTTCAGTTCGAATCAATTTATTTTAAAAACTCTTATTTATAAATTAATAAATTTTTTATAAATAAAAATTAATTATTTAATTTAATTTACACATTCTCTATTTTCATGAAACTTTAAATTTTTGTTTAAGTAAAAATAATATCTTTCAACCATATTTATTATTTAATAATGATTGAACCTTTTAAATCTTAAACTTTTTTTAATTGAGTTTGGGTTCAAGTTCGGGTTTTTTAAAATTTTGAACTCAAATTGTCTTATCCAATTAGAATTAAAAGTAGAAATAGCAATGGGTCGATTCATAGACCGGTATCGCTAATTTTTTTTAAATTAAAAATATAAAATAATAATTTTTCTAATTAAGTCCGAGTTTAAGTTGTCTAAATCTAGACCTACTTGAAGCCTAACTATTCTAAGCAAAATGATATTGTTGATTTAAATAAACCGAGTTAAAATACACTTTAATGTGTTAATTTCAGCTTATTTAAATCAATTTCTTATGATTAATTGAGATCTTAAAAAATTATCAAATTCCATTCTAAATAGTTGAACTTAAATTCAATAAAAGGGGTAGAAGAGTAAATGTGGTAAGTTGGGATTTTGACTTATTAGTAGGCTTCGTAGAGAGAATCTTGACTCGAAATGGTATATAGACTATAGAGGGTACAAGTAAAACAAGATAGGCTTTTTATTTTTTTACTGCACGAAAAGGTCGGTGAACCAGTGGTAGAGAAAAAGACCGGAGATCATGTGAGTCCCACTCTCTCTCGATACCACGCTTGTCGGGAGAGTTGTTTTCTTAACATAATTTCCGAGACCTGTGATCTGAAAGAATGTGCCTTAAGCATTTGTTAATACTAAATTCAGGTCCAATCTTGACTTAATTTTGTTATATTAAATATTTTATTTTAAATCTAAAATAAAATTTTTAATGTATATCTAATTATGTCAAATTTATATATTTATTAAATGACTATTATTTTATAATAAATTATATTAGCACTACTTTAGTTTTAAAATTTTCATAAATATTAATATATTTTTAATTTATTAAATAATAATTTTTTTAATATAACTAGAGATGACAACGAGTAAAGCCCGCCTTTATGCTCGGGCACTTGAGCCCATTAAGACGAAGCTTGAGTTTAGTTTTTCTTATAATTATTGAACTTTAGGTCGAGTCGAACTCGAACATGAGTAACTTGAGTTAGATGTCAACTCAAGACTTATTTTTTAAGAGATTAGGCTTGAGACTCAATTCGAGGCCTAATCAATTCGAGTCTAATGAGTTGACCTTAAAACCGAACTCAAAAATTATTCCTAATCTTATAAGATAGTCATATAATAAATTTATAAACTTGCCATAATTTGCCGGATCATGCAATAGAATATTAATGTTAATTTTTTTATTACAAGTTGGAAGTCAGTATAATTTTTTTAGTTTAATATTATAATTAGTATTAAAAAAAACAAAGTGTTTGAAAATTAGACCCACTCGACGGGACAGTTGTGTGTAGACTAGAGAGGCAATGTGTCCAAAGGAAGGTTGTCTTATACCCTCTTGACAATTTACATGTACACGAGATCTCTAAGTCACGTTAGCGATCACGGGTCTAGGTATCTTTTCTTTGTACTGGAACAGACCAAGAAGGAATATATAAATATGGCATGAATCTTAAAGGTGTGTTCCGTTGGAGATAGCAACAGGTGGAGCTTTGGACCCTGGATGATTGAAGGTCGGTCCATATTTGTTTTACCTTACTTAGATTTGGTCATAATTTCGATCAAGTTCAAATATTTGGTTTAATCTTAAGTTGGATCAGAATTAGATAAGCCATATGCACTTGATTTGAACTCAAAATCCAATCCAATTTTGACAAGTTTGAAAATAATTATTTATTATTATATAAAATATCGAGTTGTAAAGTCCACTTCTAATGACCTGTTTGGTTGGAGAGAGAAGCAATTTTATTCCTAACATATTCCTTGGTGCTTATTAAACCTGTGTTTGGTTCCATTCTTCAGGAATATGTATTCTTCAATTTTAAAGAATGGGTAAAACTAACTAATACCTATCTTTATCTAATCGACAAATCTGTAATCTTTTTCTACATTTGAAGCTTGTTACTTTTTTACAGACCTATCCTTCTTACACACAAGCCTCCCGAAACTTGTTTTTCTTCTTCAACATCTGAAACATCTTTGAGCCTCTCTCCCGAAACTTCTTCTTCTTCTCGATGTTTGTGATTCCAGCGTTCTACCACCAGATTCTAGGTAAGTTATTTGTATTGTTTCGACTGGGTGATGGGTTTCGATTGAGTGAGGGGTATTTTTTCATGTAGGTATTTTATCTGTGTATTTTCAATGCGGCGATAAATTTCATCTGAGTATTTTGTCTGGGTTTTTTTTTCATGTGGGTATTTCATCTGAGTATTTTGAGATAATCATTGGCAGTATCGTGTGTTTTCAAATGTTTCTTTTCTTGAGAAAACTAATATCACTTATGTTATTGTTGTGTGACTGTGTGAAAGGTTTGTATTGTTATTGTAAACTTAGGGACCGTTTAGTTCCACTTCCGTTTTTCTGTTGTTGTTTTTGGTTTCTGTTTTCTGTTTTTGGTTTCTGTTTTTTTCCTTAAAAAAACGAAAACCTGTTTGGTTGAGATTTG
>JAOSBL010000009.1:23272840-23305330 GCA_027568915.1 Erythroxylum roraimae
GGCTAGCTGAGCCGAGCCAGGAGTGGCCCGTGGCCTAACTCGACTACAAGCTGGCCATCCCCGTCCACCATATTTAAAAAAACAAAACAACGTCATTTTTAAAGTAATGGTCAGGTAATGGGCCGGTCCGTGGCTTGGCCAAAATCGGATCGGATCGGGTTCTTTAACTAAAATTAATATATAGAAATAACCAGGCCACGGGCTGGGTTGGGCTAAATTTGACCTCCCTAACTAAAATTAATATACAGAAAATGAGGGGATGGGGTTTCGTACTTTTAAATAAACTTCAAAATGGCATTTATTTACACGTTTAGAATAAGTAAATAAAAATAGTTTATGTTTGTCTTGGGCCTGATGGTTAAACGTTGGGCCTCTTAACTGCTTCCAGAGAACCCTAATTTGAATCAAGGTTCATGCCTCAGCCCTTAATCATGAACCCGGGCTCGAGAATCTCGTCTCCGATTTCCATCTCTCAGCCCAAAAGGTTGTAGAATTCAAGAATCAGGACCTCAATTTGAGCTCTCATCGCAGAGTCAAGATCGTCAAAGTTCTTAATTTCGACGCTTCCAATCATAATCTTCCATTTATCGTTACGTTCAAGCGAAGGAAAATGGGCATTGTATAAAAGATTAGTTGGCTCGGGTGGGACGGTGATGGTTTTTTGTTTTTGGATCCAAGTATTGACTATTAACTAGCGCATTAAGCCATTGTAGTGTTTGACTGAGCAACCAAGAGAGAGAGGAATAGCCTTAGCCTCTTACTTTGGTAAATCCACCTCCACTCTCGCGCCTTATTCGCCTTCCATTTCGTCTCTTTCTCCGATCCTCTCTTCTCCGTTCTCAGAACTTATTTTTTCTTTTGTTCTCTTTTTTTCTTTTTTTCCTTTTTTTTTGCTGTCTCATACTGTTGTTTTCACGAACAATACTAATTTAATTCCGATCTGCTTCCGCCGAGTAATTGGTTTCCGATTGTGTCTTTTTTTTCCTTCCGTTTGTTATGTATTAGTAGTGTGGTTTATTCGATCAGCTGCATTCATAAGGCGGATCTTGGTCAGATAATCTGAATTATATGGATAATCGGCTGATTCCTATCCGTTGGAATCGAATGTACGTTCTTGACAAGGTAGATCCGTATATTTTATTGCACCCTTTTCATTTGCTTGAATTAAAACTTCATTTGATCGAGTTCAAGGTGACACAAAAGGAACGAAAAGTACATTGTTCATATGTAGTGCGGAAAACTGAATTTCTTGTAGGGAAGTCTACTAGAGATTAAGTTCCACATTGCTTCGAATTGTTCATGGGGTGATCTGGGTGTTCTTTTGCTATTTCTTTTTTCAAGTTTAAATTTCCTTCATAGTTTCTTTCTTGACAATCTTTAATTCGTCACCGCTAGTATGATTTACGGCATTCTATTAGTTATGGACACATTTCGTTTTCTGTTGTGTTCTCTTTACTTTGTCGAAGGTCAAGACTGACGGTTGGTTTCATTTTTTGGACTTCAATTGATAGGTGTTTTGGTTATAAATAGTTTGGATGAGTAGGTGTTAGATTTTACACAACGTCACAAGATGGAAGACGAAGAAGAGAAGAAGGACATTGGAAAAATTTCAGAAAGGGACGAAGTAGGTATCCATGAAATTGTCGCTAGTGTTGTAGAAGATAAAGTAGGAACTTCTTATCCAGGTGATAGGAATACTGATGGTGATGGTGAAGTGGACATAGAGTATAGGAATGGACAGTCACACGGTGATGATTGTGTTTCTGTGGTCACTGCTGCAGAAGAAGATCAATTTGAACAAGTGTCACTGAAAGATCATGAAAGGGCTACTGTTGAATTTCAATCGCATCACATGGAGTCAAACAGATCATCAAATGTGGACTATCAGAGTCCTTCATCTGATGGATTTGGAGAAACATCTCAGAACTTTTCTGGAGCTTTTAGTTCTGAGTACGATGATCCTTCCTCATTCCCTGTAGTTCGACATAATGGTTCTACATCAAGTCCTGGACCCCAGGCCCAATATGGTTACACAATTAAGCAATCAAATTCATCAACTAGTCTAGATAATGCCTACTTTACAGACATGGGATATTCCCCTGTTGATTCACCTCAAAAGGCTAAGCCAAAATCAGCGATGCCTAATGTATCTCCAGAGTTGTTGCATCTAGTGGATTCTGCTATTATGGGGAAGCCCGAAAGCTTGGAAAAGCTGAAGAACATTGTGAGTGGAGTTGAGAGCTTTGGATTGGGGGAGGAAGCAGAGAGCATTGCTTACTCTGTTGTTGATTCACTCTTGGCCACAATGGGTGGGGTTGAGAGTTTCGAGGATGAGGATAGCAACCCTCCTAGTGTCATGCTGAACTCTCGGGCTGCCATTGTAGCTGGAGAGCTTATTCCTTGGCTTCCTTGGCTAAGTGATAGTGAGGTTTTTATGTCTCCTAGGACAAGAATGGCTAGAGGGCTTCTGGTCATATTACGAGCTTGCACAAGAAATAGAGCAATGTGCTTCATGGCAGGTCTGTTAGGAGTTCTTTTGGGGTCAGCAGAGAAGATCTTTCTTCAGGATACTGGCTCAGCAGAGCATATGAGATGGGATGGAACTCCTTTATGCCACTGCATCCAATACTTGGCAGGACATTCACTCAGTGTAATTGATTTGCAGAGATGGCTTCAAGTCATCAGGAAGTTGCTTCAAACCTCATGGGCATCTGACTTAATGCTTGCATTGGAGAAGGCAATCAGTGGAAAGGAGTCAAAAGGACCAGCATGTACTTTTGAGTTTGATGGTGAAAACTCAGGTTTACTTGGTCCTGGGGAGAGCCGGTGGCCATTTACAAGTGGGTATGCATTTGCTACATGGATCTACATTGAATCTTTTGCTGATACATTGAACACAGCTACTGCTGCAGCTGCCATTGCTGCTGCAGCTGCAGCTAAGTCAGGAAAAACATCTGCTATGTCAGCAGCAGCAGCTGCCAGTGCACTTGCTGGTGAAGGCACTGCCCACATGCCACGGTTGTTCAGTTTCTTGTCTGCTGATAATCAGGGAATAGAAGCATACTTTCATGCACAATTCTTGGTTGTTGAAAGTGGCAGTGGAAAGGGGAGGAAGGCTTCTTTGCATTTTACTCATGCATTCAAGCCACAATGTTGGTACTTCATTGGTTTAGAACATATTTGCAAGCAAGGTATCATTGGAAAACCTGAGAGTGAATTGAGGTTGTATATTGATGGATCCTTGTATGAAAGTCGTCCTTTTGAGTTCCCTAAGATCTCTAAGCCGCTTGCGTTTTGTTGCATTGGGACAAATCCACCCCCTACTATGGCTGGCTTACAACGTCGTCGTCGTCAGTGTCCCTTGTTTGCTGAGATGGGGCCTATTTATATATTTAAAGAGCCAATTGGCTCAGAAAGAATGGCTCGTTTGGCATCTAGAGGTGGGGATGCACTGCCTACTTTTGGTCACGGTGCGGGGCTTCCTTGGCTAGCAACAAATGATCATGCTCGCAATTTAGCAGAAGAAAGTTCCCTCTTGGATGCAGAAATTGGAGGTTACATTCATCTCCTCTATCACCCAGCATTGCTTAGTGGGCGTTTTTGTCCAGATGCTTCCCCTTCTGGTGCCACAGGTGTCCAATCATGTCTTTGTTTTTAGTTTCTTCGTCTTTATTTCAGGGTCCTATCTATTGTTTCTGTATTATTGGGTGGCCCAGAAAGATGCTTATTTCTCTCCCTCTCTGCCTGCTCTCTCAGTTGTAGTTGAATCCCAATTTGAACTGTTCCTTCTTTCTAAATTATGTTACTGGATGTTGATTTGAGACATGAGAATCACCAAAGTGTTGTTAGAAATCTTCCATTTTCTCAAAAATATAAAACAAACTAGTAATGCTACTGAACTTTGACTAGTTCATAGGAAAATTTTGGTGTGGTTGGTGTATTAAATCCCTAGAGTGATTCAATTTTTTTGGATGTATTTCTGAAGATCCCTCCATATGATGATTCAGGCATTCTTCGGCGACCTGCTGAGGTTCTTGGGCAAGTCCATGTTGCTACGCGAATGCGGCCGGTGGAGGCTTTATGGGCTTTGGCTTATGGTGGTCCCTTGTCTTTACTTCCTATGGTTGTAAGCAATGTGAATAAAGATAGTCTGGAACCCGAAATTGGAAATCTTCCTTTGTCGTTGGCAACAGCTGCTCTGGCTGCCCCGGTGTTCCGAATCGTTGCTACAGCTATTCAGCACCCTGGAAACAATGAAGAGTTGTGCCGTGGCAGAGGCCCTGAAATTCTTTCTAAAATATTAAACTATCTTCTCCAAACTTTGTCTTTGTCAGATGCTGGAAAGCTTAATGGTGTGGGAGATGAGGAGCTTGTTGCAGCAGTTGTTTCATTGTGTCAATCTCAGAAGCATAATCATGTTCTAAAGGTGCAGCTATTCAGTACTCTCTTATTGGATCTGAAAATATGGAGTTTATGCAGCTATGGACTGCAAAAGAAACTTCTTTCATCCCTGGCAGACATGGTTTTCACAGAGTCAACAGTGATGAGAGATGCCAATGCTATTCAGATGCTTCTTGACAGCTGTAGAAGATGCTATTGGACAGTTGCCGAGAACGACTCTGTGCACACATTCTCATTCAATGGGGCAGCACGTCCAGTGGGTGAATTAAATGCTTTGGTTGATGAACTTCTAGTGATCATTGAACTTCTAATAGTTGCAGCACCTCCTTCAACGGCTGCGGATGACCTCCGCTGTCTACTAAGATTCATGGTTGATTGCCCTCAACCTAATCAGGTAAATGCAGTGGTTATAGTTGTCTGCCAATTTGTCATCTAGAACATCTATTCAGGTTTCTGCTTGTCATGTTCTAACTAAAATATCATGTTAAGTTGGTAACTTATCTTTATTTTCCTCCTGGTGATTTGTAGCTATATCTGCTTATCTTTATATTGTTAAGTTCCAGTAGATGGCTTCTAAACGTATATGATCCCTCTGCAATTTTTTTTGACACGGGAACTAGAGGGCATCTGGAATTTAACGAGCACCATACATATAACTGTATGAGATAAAGGCTTTACACCCTTAAGCTATACGTGATACCTATCCAATTTTTATATAGAAATCATTAAAACTGTTTTCTTATGCTTGAATAAGTGTTTTTCAAATGTTATGAGGAATTTTTTGTCATCTTAGTTGCATAAAATCATGTCATTTAAAGTCTTCATTGTGCAAGTATCTAACTTAAAACATTTTTCTGGCGGATTTTCCTTGAGATCTGCATTTTTAATGTTTTCTACTTTCACAGTTACAAATAACAAGCATTATATTGTAGTTTGGCCCTGTCGATAGGCTATGATGTTTTCTGAACCATTTCTTCATCTGATGAAACTGACTCAGTGCAGTCTCTATCCAGATTGCTAGGGTATTGCATCTTATCTACAGGCTGGTAATACAACCAAATGCAACCAGAGCTCACACATTTGCTGAGGCATTCATAAATTGCGGTGGGTTGGAAACGCTTCTTGTACTGCTTCAGCGGGAAGCAAAAGCTGGTGACCATAACATCCAAGAAGTGACAAAGAGTGACAATATTTTGGCAGTTCAAGAAACAGAAGAAGATGGTGCTAGTGAACTTATTGAAAGAAGTTGCAATGATGAAGCACGAACTTTGAATGAAAGAGACTTTACTTCACATGAAAAAGATTTTCAAAATGAACCATCTTATGGCAGCGGTGGAATTGGAGCCACTTCTGCTGGCTTAAACATTGAGAGGCTGTCATCTGTTTCTGAAAATACCTTCATGAAGAATTTGGGTGGGATTAGTCTTTCAATTAGTGCTGATAATGCAAGAAACAACGTCTACAATGTTGACAATAGTGATGGTATCGTTGTTGCTGTAATCGGACTGTTAGGTGCCCTAATAACATCAGGGGATTTGAAATTTGGTTTGCAGGCATCTGACATGACAAGTAACTTATTGAGTGGAGTGCTGCAAGAAGGTAGTACAATGTTTGATGACAAAGTTTCTCTTTTACTCTTTGCAATGCAGAAGGCATTCCAGGCTGCGCCAAACAGGCTTATGACTACCACTGTGTACACGGCTTTATTAGCAGCCTCGGTATTCTTCTTTCTTCAGTTGACTGTGGGTGCTGAATTGTTCAGAATCTGTATGTCCGTAATGTATGACCCATTAACAACTCATAATGCATGGTGTATATTTCAATTTTGATTTATTCTCAAATTTGGAATTTTCTGACCTTAGTGAAGTTTATGCTTCATGTCATGAATAATTCATCTTGCAAGCACCACATGTGCTCTGTTTTGAGCACCATTGAATTGAAAGGGATAATTCTGTCATCCAATGCCTAACATTCAAAGTTGGTGTTTGAAGCTTCTGATGGTCATTTGAACTATCGATATTTACAAAATTTTGGGGATTGGTTTATTACTCTGTCTGTGGCTTCATAAATATATGTTGTAACTGGTGAAATTCATAGATATCCAATACATGAAACTTGATATTTTCTGCAGATCAATGCTTCTTCAACAGAGGATGGGTTGAACTTCTATGATTCTGGTCACCGCTTTGAACATTCGCAACTTCTGTTGGTTTTATTGCGTTCACTGCCTTATGCATCTAGGGATTTGCAAAGTCGAGCATTGCAGGTAATACATATATGTTTCTCCTTTTTTATGCTTAGTGTAACTCATGCATCTCTTTAACCACTTCTGTCCGTGGATGTTTGTCCTTTTCTTTTATTTGGAAACAACAGATCCATTTTCTAAACAAAAAATGATATTTCTGGTGTAATCTTTTAACCAGATTGACTTCCTATGCAACATGGAATAGGCAGTGATGATGCTAGTACTTGTTTGAATTTTGCTTGCAGAATCTCAGCTAGACCTATATCATATCATTCAATTCACTCTGTGTTGTCATTTATGGAATCGATCATTAGTCGATTACTTGCCTCAATTGTCTTTAACAAGATGTATAAGATTCACGTGGATCATTAATTCATTTTATAAAAAGAAGTTTGTGAATTAGCTTATTCTTTCTTCTGTAAGGTATTGATGACAAGAATTATAGTACTCTTCACAGTATTTACCATTTAGTCTTCTATCTTCAAGAGTGAAGTCAACCTCTCTTTCTTGCTTTCTCTTGATTTAATCTTCAAAAATTGTTCATTTAGTTTGTTCTCTTCATTACTCATAGTTCTTGATATTTGTTTGTACTTTCTGAGTCACTTCTTTCTATATGATTTCAGGATCTTCTGTTTTTGGCTTGCAGTCATCCAGAAAACAGAAGTAGCCTGACGGGAATGGAGGAATGGCCTGAGTGGATACTGGAGGTCTTAATCTCTAATTACGAGGTGCGATTTGTAACCACTATCCAGTATAAGTAATTCCAATCAGCTTTATCTTCAAACGGCTAAAGTTTGACTATCACTATGGCTGTAACATTTTATTAAACATCTATGTGTTGAGGTTTTTGTTGCTTGGTTTTGCAGATGGGTGCAACCAAAAGCTCCGGTTTGACTAGCTTAGGGGACATAGAGGACCTCATACACAACTTCCTGATTATAATGCTGGAGCACTCAATGCGCCAGAAGGATGGTTGGAAGGTGAATATTTATCTATGCTTTTATGTGTTAGATTTAAGAATAAGATATTCTGAAAAGTTTAAGGGAAGAATGTCATGCAAGTCTAGAATGGGCCATTTTAATTTATCCCTTCTATTATATGCTTCCTGGCTGTTTGGTTTACAAATTCCTTCATGTGTGTTTAGCCATCTGAGATTATGTGCCTGCTTTGTTGCCATTAGTTGCTTTACAGTTTTCAGATATAGATATATAACAAATTCCTTTGTGCTGCTCTTTTGAATTATGAAATGCTAGAAGTTGGTGCCTTTGATGCTATTTTATATTTATACAATATTGTTCATATTGTTAGTGGTTCTTTGTGCTCTAAGATTTGGCATCCTCTTTTCTTGAAAATGTGGTAAGAGTAAGATTTCTATTGCCACCATGAATTGCTCCACTACTTGAGACAGGATAGAATTTAGATGTAATGTATGAATAAAATGTGCATGAATATGTATGGAGACAAGGATATTGTGTTTTACGTTCATCAAACTTTGCACCTCATGATTGAACAGTTAAAATTTGTCTTCCTACTGGACTTGACCTAATTTGTGAATGACTTGTTAGAAATTAACATGAAGCCTGTTGGCGTTTGTTAGTCCAAGTTATTTGCGCACTTGCATTCCACCAGTACAAGTAGTGGTCCGTGCTTACGAGAATCTTGACCTCTTAGTGCTCCTAGTTCATTTATTGTTGCCTCTGTTTTACAGGATATTGAAGCTACAATTCATTGTGCAGAGTGGCTATCTATTGTTGGAGGGTCAAGCACAGGAGATCAGCGACATAGGTATAGCCATATATTCTGATTGGTTTATGTTAACTTCTCATTTTTCTATTTATCCTTGTAAGAAATTGGCATTTTTAATCTGGATCCCATTTGAATTCTATTGCTGCTTGGCCATGCTGTTGACTCGTGCTCTGGTAATATTAATTTTTGTGGCCTATTGATCTTGCATTTGGATGGTTTTTGATGTAGCTAATTCTCTATAGGTTTTGAATATGCACCACATATGATACTTCCTTATGGATATATTTTTTAATATGATGTAATGACTTATGGTGTACTGACACTGATTCAGAACAACAGATGTTTTCTTACCATCAAATGAGTTACTTTGCCTGTGTAGAATTGCAAGATTAGAAGCTGATAACTGGATCTTTTGGTTGTTCAAAGTGCAATAAATATTTTTTGTTGTTGAATTTTTACTTTGATTAAGATTAGTTTTACCTGCTGCTTTTTACATTTTTTCATGTGATTATTTCTCATAAGAAAGAATCAATATTTCATTGTTGGTGGCCCCTGCATTCTGAGTAAAGATCCTGCCTGGATAGCCACCAGAAAATTAGTGCATTTTGTTTTTTCCAACAATGTTTTGCATTTGGTGATTTATTCTCTGTGTCTAGAGTTTTAACTGGTTTAAGTGTTAAATCTAACAATTTGGGCGACAATTATTCCTTTCCTTTTTATCTTGATGAGTTGTACCAAATTGATTACTCAATCTGGTAATCTTCTTTATGATTGAGTAGACGCGAAGAATCACTGCCTATATTTAAAAGAAGGCTCTTGGGTGGCTTACTAGATTTTGCTGCTAGAGAACTACAGCTTCAGGTAATAAAGAGAAAATCCACAAGTCTGTTTATTATATCTATTTAGAAGTTTTCTGCATTTTGATTCTTTTTGGCTGGGTCATGCGCATTGTATTGGTGTGAGGCAATATACTGTAGTAATGTAATGCACAAGCCTAACATTGTGACACCGCAATCTTCATCTATGATTGGGTTACTTGCTACCAATATCACAATAACAAAATGGCTGGAAGTTGTCGATTGCAGATCTCCAGCTTCTTGCTGTTCCATTTTTCTGCTAAGGGGTGGGGAAGTGGGGAAAAAACTTATGAATTTAATTAGAAAATACAACTCTTATTTACTCTTTCATGTGTAAACTCAAAACAACTTTGAACTTTGGACACAAAGTCCATATTGTGGATGTTTAAACTTAGTAAAGTGTGAATCTGTTGCTTTTTCAACAATGTTTAAGGTTAATTTATATTGCTAACTTGTTAATCATGATAAAAGGATAGTGAGCTTCAAATCTTTGTTAAGTTTGATGCCAGACTAGAGTATCCAGGGCTGTTATACAGAAAAATGCATTTGGGTAGACATCAGTGTTAATATTTCGCAGAAAAACTCTTGCATTTTTTTCATTTTGTTTGAATTTGAGTTCTTTTGTTGGTTGTTTTTGAGGACTACAACATTCTATAGCCAATTCATTTTCTTTCTCTGCAGACGCAAGTTATTGCTGCAGCAGCTGCTGGCGTTGCAGCTGAGGGTTTATCGCCAAAAGAGGCCAGAGCAGAAGCGGAGAATGCTGCTCAGCTTTCTGTAGCATTGGTTGAAAATGCTATTGTGATTTTGATGCTTGTTGAAGATCATTTGCGATTGCAGAGCAAACTCTCTTGTGCATCACGTGTTGATACTTCTCCATCCCCTCTTTCTCTTGTATCTCCACTGAACAATAGCTCAAGCTTTTCAGCTGGTAGAGATTCATTTGAAACTCTAGGTGATCGCAGATCGGGTGATTCTGGAGGGCTACCTCTTGATGTATGTATATGCTTTTTTGCCAACTCTGTTTTATTGCTGCACACTCTCATGCAGAAAGCTGTTAACTTATGGAATTTACTTAAGAGATATTTTGCTATACTGTTCTTTTTCATCAGATTTTTAATTTTTCTACTTATGCACTAATGCAAGTATTGTCTTAGGTCCTTGCTTCTATGGCTGATGCTAGTGGGCAGATCTCTGCTACTGTGATGGAACGACTCACTGCAGCAGCAGCAGCTGAACCTTATGAATCAGTTTCTTGTGCTTTTGTATCATATGGGAGCTGTGCTATGGACTTGTCTGAAGGCTGGAAATACAGGAGCAGGCTATGGTATGGTGTTGGGCTCCCTCCCAAAGCAGCTGTATTTGGTGGTGGAGGCAGTGGGTGGGAATCTTGGAGGTCTGCATTGGAAAAAGATGCAAATGGAAACTGGATTGAACTTCCTTTGGTTAAAAGGT
Organism: Erythroxylum roraimae; assembly: GCA_027568915.1. Classification (NCBI taxonomy): domain Eukaryota; kingdom Viridiplantae; phylum Streptophyta; class Magnoliopsida; order Malpighiales; family Erythroxylaceae; genus Erythroxylum; species Erythroxylum roraimae. The sequence goes on from JAOSBL010000009.1 coordinate 23,283,545, forward strand.
CTGTATCAATGCTTCAAGCTTTATTATTAGATGACTCTGGACTTGGGGGTGGTCTTGGAATAGGTGGAGGATCAGGTACTGGAATGGGTGGGATGGCAGCACTATACCAGTTGTTGGACAGCGACCAACCATTTTTGTGCATGCTTCGCATGGTGCTTCTGTCAATGAGGGAGGAGGACAATGGAGAAACCGGTATGCTTATGAGGAATTTATCTTTTGAGGATGGGACATCAGATGGATTTCATCAGCAGGGAGGCAACGCTGGGTCCAACGAAAGTAGTGCTCTTATGTCAATGAGACAACCTCGGTCAGCCTTGTTGTGGAGGTAAATGTGAACTTATTCCTGGAGCTTCTTTTTAAGTAAGAGAACTTCATTATACTGGCATAAGGATTAATTAGCTCAGTGATTTTTTGCATACTTAGTCGGTGATCTAGTCTTGGAATGCCATATGCTCACTTTTTGATGCCTTTGGGTAGTCTTGTCAAAAAAAGCCCAGGCCCAAACCCAAACCCGGGGTTTTAGCCCTCTTCTTTCTGTCAAAAAAAAATCAAAACCCTAAAAATTTCCACTCTTTGTTTATCAAAATTATAAACCGTCACTAGATTATATCTTGTACATCTCAAAATTTTTTCTACATCTCTATTTTTTCTTTCATTTTCATGAGTGCTTTGTTCTACATATTTTGTCACAATTTCAAAAGCCTACATGGGTGATGAAATGTAGTCAGGGGAAACCATATTCCTGCATAAGATGTGAAAGAAAAAAAATCATATGCTTTCTGTTGTGATTTAACCCCCTCCCTCATTATATGTGTGCATACTTGGATTTATGGTCGTTCTCGTACTGCATGTTCGGGATATTACGATGCACTCCAATCAATTCTTGTACATAGGGAGATCACAGCATTTGGAATTTCTTTCTGGTTGTTTTTACATTGTTTTTAATCAATACATGATAGTTAAACTATTTACATTACTTTTTTCAGTGTACTTTCACCTATTCTTAACATGGCGATTTCTGATTCAAAGAGACAGAGGGTGTTGGTTGCATCTTGTGTTCTTTATTCTGAGGTTAGTTCTGCATGTCTTCTTCACTATACTTAACTTCTTAGCTCAAGTATATTTTTTCTCAATAATTTGATTTTGAGATCTTATCAAAAAGTTTTTTTTTTCCTATTACTGCTCTTTCACCTGCGTCCTGCATATGGACATGGTTCTTTTTTCTTGGAACTTTCAGAATGTTTTTATATTACTTTAGTCTGAAATGTACGATGCAGATCTGGCATGCAGTTGGCAGAGACAGAAAACCTCTACGAAGGCAATACCTTGAGTCTATTTTACCACCATTTGTTGCAATTCTTCGGAGGTGGCGACCAATTCTTGCTGGAATTCATGAACTTGCTACTACTGATGGATCAAATCCTCTTGCTGTTGATGATCGCGCTTTAGCTGCTGATGCACTTCCTCTGGAGGTTATCTTCTTACTCTACACCTTATCTTATGGCCTTACTACTCACTCCCTTCTCCCATGCAGTCACTACTGAGGGAGCTGTTGGCAAACAAATTACTTCTTCTGTTAAACTATGTTATTTGCAAATAAATTTTGGTTAAGTTTTCTTTCCATATATTTGTTTGCGACGTTTAACACACTTTGCCGAAGATTTTCTATTGCTTGTAAATGATATTGTGGCCTCCTTATTTGGGCAGAAAATTCCCAAAGAGATAGTTGTGCTTTGTGCTATTAAATATTCCCGTGAAAATATTTAGAAGCTTTCGTTGACCATTATATAGATAATGTACTCCAGAGTGGCAGAATAAACCTTTTGTGGTGTATTATATTTTCCATATGGAAGAAGAAAATGGGCTATTAATATTTTAGGGATGTTTAAATGATTCATGTGGTCGTTGAAGATGGAAAAAAGTTAGGAAGAAGTAAAACTGAGGAATTCACAGAAGTGAATATTCCAGATACACGCTTAGAGAGGCTTTAACTGTTAAGCTTTTACCTTCTGGGCTCTCTGCTGTGATCTTTATTTTGATTGCCTCCCTAAATTGGACAGAGAATGTAGAAGCTGTACGTGAGTGCTACCAAGAATCATCTAACATTGGTGCTGCTTTTCCTGATCTATTTCCATTAGCCCTTTGCATTTGTTACATGTGTCTTTTCTTGTGATACTCAGAGCACTATGCTGACAAATTATGTCAACAAGTTCCTGTGTTGGTTCAAGTCGTTCAATCATGGAGTATCTGCAAGCTGTTAATGCATTTCAATTATGTTTCCTCCAGGCAGCTATCTCAATGATCTCTCCTGCTTGGGCAGCTGCTTTTGCATCTCCACCAGCTGCGATGGCTCTGGCAATGATTGCTGCTGGTGCCTCGGGTGCAGAAACCCCAGCTCCTGCTGCACATGCACAGCTCAAGCGTGACTCTTCCTTGCTTGAGAGGAAATCAACTAGGTTGCACACATTTTCAAGCTTTCACAAACCCCAGGAGGTGCCTAACAAAGCCCCAGCTATTCCTAAGGATAAGGCTGCTGCAAAAGCGGCTGCATTGGCTGCTGCACGTGATCTTGAACGTAATGCTAAGATTGGTTCTGGAAGGGGCCTTAGTGCAGTTGCAATGGCAACATCTGCCCAGCGAAGGAATGCTAGTGACATGGAGCGGGTGAGTAGATGGAATACAGCTGAGGCCATGGGAGTTGCCTGGATGGAATGTTTGCAGCCAGTTGACACAAGATCGGTCTATGGGAAAGATTTCAATGCCTTATCCTATAAATTTATTGCAATTCTGGTTGCAAGTTTTGCATTAGCAAGAAACATGCAGCGTTCAGAGGTTTGAGACTACTTAAATCACCTTACCATAACATAACAAGATAGCACAAAAACATAGCTTATCTCCTTTTTTCCTTTAGGTTGACAGGCGTGCTCAAGTTCATGTTATAGCTAGGCATCGTTTTTCTCGCGGAATTCATGCATGGTGCAAGCTTGTCCATTCCTTGGTTGAGATGCAAAGCCTTTTTGCGCCATTTGGAGATAAATTTTGTAGTCCTGATCGTGTATGTTTTGAGATGCTTGCAATCCTACTCCATTAATCTTCCCGTTCCTATATATTGATATGTAAAATCTTGATATATCAATCTGTTCCTTTTGCAATATATCTTATTTATTATTCTTCAGAAATTTCTTTTAAGAACTGTCGTCACCTTTGTTTGAGCAGGTTTTCTGGAAGCTAGACCTTATGGAGAGTTCTTCAAGGATGAGAAGATGCTTGAAGAGGAACTACAGAGGGTCAGTTCATTGTGGTGCTGCTGCCAATTATGATGATCAAGTTGAAAGCCACCCTAATCAAGGGAATGTGCCAGTTCTGGCAGCTGAAGTAATCTCAATGGATGAACTCAATGAAGATGATGAACATGGGGAGCTTGATAATTTGGATTCTAGAACCTATGATGTACAAAATAGTGTGGATAGCCAGCCAAGATCATCTGGAATGACTGACCAAAACTTGCAGCCATCAGAGTCAGGTGATACCCAACTTCCTGCTGACAAGGATTTAGAAACACCGTCACCGGTTGCACCAGGATTTATCCCTAGTGAATATGACGAAAGAATTGTTCTGGAGCTTCCTTCATCTATGGTTCGACCACTGAGGGTTATTCGAGGAACCTTTCAAGTAAGATTTACAAACAATTATCAGCCTTTCTGGCATTGTACTATTTATAGCAACAATCTCCAAGGCTGTTCCTTTTTGTGCTTACATATTCCATCTTTTACGCTTAAAATTGAAGAACACATTGAATAGAACTTGCAAAAATTTGACATTGATCAGTGAGAACTCGGATGTTAAATTTGTCCAGAAAAGACAACCATCCATGAAGGATTGTTTATAAAATATTTGATGCTGTCACTAACATACTGTCAGACTTTAAAACTTGTCTGTAAGAACTGTTGGTAATAAGTGTTGTGAAGCATCTAGCAGTGACTGATACGGTTAGTATTTGTTGACATTTGAGTTCAGCCTGTGGTGGATGAGTTAGAAAGTAAGATGCTTGTCCATTGACTGCAGTGCTGAATGGGTTAAAGTAGACTGTGTACTGGGAATTTGGCTTAGATATCCTATATATTGTGGTATGAGGATCTTCTTCCAATAGTTATGCGTAAAAGTGCCACATTCATTTGATTGTCTCATGCTTTTCAGAAAATAGAGGGAGAAAAAAGATCACCTTTTTGTCACCAGAAGTAGGATGTAAACTAACTTTACTGTTGCCTGTTTATGTATGAAGAAAACTAGAAACTGATGCTATTTTTCTTAGAATGTGATTGTAATAGGATCTAGTTTTGATATTTTATCGTCTTTTATGTCTTTTAGGTTACAAGTAGGAGAATTAATTTTATAGTTGATACCACTGATATCAATTCCATGGATGGAACGGAATCTTCTGAAACAAAAGACCAACAAAAGGACCGCAGCTGGTTGATTTCTGCCCTTCTTCAGATTTATAGCAGAAGGTGAACCTTCGTAGCTTTCACAAGTTCCATTGAAGTAGCATATTTATTGGTTTGAACTATTTGAGTTCCTTAACAATTTTACAGATGTTTACTTCATTTGATATCCTTAACAAATTTACAAATATTTACTTCATTGGATATGGTAGAGTTCTATTCCAGTGGGCTGATAAGTTTGAATATTGAATGATACTGAGGGAACAGAGTAATAACTAATTTTGGGCTCTTCCTTTTTATTCAGTTGACTTACCTTTATTCAAATGATGTACTTGATTAAAATTGATTACAAAGAGTGGTTTATATTTTTTGCTACCCAACATCCTCACACCTGCAAACCTGCACATGGGTTTCATTTGATTCTAGATGCTCCTGCGATGCCTAGCATCATATTTTAACTAGTAGAGGCTTTTGCAATCTTTTTTTGTTTGTAACTTATCTCTTTTGTTGACAGCTTGGAATAACACCTTATTATGGATGGTTATTTCTCAACGTGCTCATTTATGAAAAATGTATCATGCTCTTCTTTCTTATAGAAGGCCTTTTTATGTAGAAAATGTTGCTTCATGCTAGATAAATTTTACCATTTCTTATGATTATTTGGGTTATTATAGCTGCTTGATAGAATTCCAATATTTGATATTTCTCTGTTTCTTTCTGATTCTTAACTCATTGTATTCCTCTCTAATGCAGATATCTCCTTAGAAGAAGTGCTCTTGAACTCTTTATGGTTGACCGATCAAATTTCTTTTTTGACTTTGGGGTACTTCATCTGTAAAATTCATATGTATTACTTTACTATTCCTTGTAGAAGTCCCATCTTGTACCCTGTTGTCTGATTAAATTGTTGATTTATTTTTCATTCTTCCCAGAGTACAGAGGGGCGAAAAAATGCTTATCGAGCTATTGTGCAATTACGTCCTCCTCATTTGAACAACATTTATTTAGCAACTCAGGTTTTCAATTTTCCCCGACTTGTACATGTCTGCGTATAAACACTTGCATAATGTGGTTTGAAAATTTCTAATCACGGTTCCTTCTGTTATATCAATTTTTTTTCTGTTGTAGAGACCTGAACAACTTCTGAAAAGAACTCAACTTATGGAACGTTGGGCTAGGTGGGAGGTATAAAGTGAAGAATTGATAATAAATTTCTGTGTATCTGGAATAGTGCTTACAATTTTCTAACTTGCTCCCCTAAAGGTTGCAACGCTGACTAAATTCTTACTTAAATGCAGATTAGTAATTTTGAATATCTAATGCAGCTTAATACCCTGTCTGGGCGTAGCTATAACGATATCACTCAGGTTGGCTTCCTGAGTAACTACTTCCTGTGTAGTAATTCTGTACATATAATTCTAATTTGGTTTGTTTTGTTGCAGTATCCAGTTTTTCCATGGATCATTTCAGATTACAGTTCTAAGAGTCTAGATCTTGCCGATCCTTCTTCTTATCGTGATCTATCAAAGGTGGCATGTCTTGAGTTTTGGTTTCTATTATTTTGGAATAAAATCTACTTTTACTATAATGTGAAATGATACTTGCAGCCTGTTGGTGCATTGAATCCTGATCGGGTAAAGAAGTTCCAAGAGAGATATTATAGTTTTGATGATCCTGTCATTCCAAAGTTCCACTATGGTTCGCATTACTCAAGTGCTGGGACGGTATGTTGCTTGTTGTACTTTTTACAGCTGGTGCCTTGTATCATTGCATAACAGCCATTAGCTACTCATTAGGTAAAGTTTATGCATGTCTTGGTGTTGTTGCTCTTCTTTGTTCGAGCAAAACTGAGTTTGCATTTCAGATGGCATGAAACAATTCAGCATGGATAAGGTTAAAATTTGAATACATGTGACTTCGAATGTTTTAAATTTTTCAAGGATATTCTAAACTGAAGTCTAAAAGTGTATCGTACAAATAGTTGGTTTGCTCCAAATCATCCTACCGATGGCTCAGTTTTCCTGGAATTGTTTACTTAGCTGTTACTTCATGGCTGATGGCTCTGACTAATCCTGTATTCTTCTCATCTCCACGTCACCCCTTCCTTTTCATGCTTAAAAGAGTATACAGCCTGAACTTTCATTGCCAATTTAATAATAGAAGAAAGATCATAGGCAAAGAATGCACTATTTCTCATTTGAATGATCTAGTTGTTTCTCTCTCTAATTTTTGAAGATTATGTTAATGTGCCCTGCTTTACGGGTACAAGATTGAGTCTGGCGGGCTTCGTTGGTAATATCATATAAAATAGATGTTTTGTTTCTATGGCAGGTTTTGTATTATCTTGTTCGAGTTGAGCCATTTACAACTCTTCAAATTCAACTTCAAGGTGGGAAATTTGATCATGCAGACAGAATGTTCTCAGATATTGCTGCTACTTGGAATGGGGTACTGGAGGACATGAGTGATGTGAAGGAATTGGTATGAGTTCTTATAATAAAGGCATAGATATGGTTTATGCAGGGATGACTGTTTGTTCCATTTTCTAATAATTCTTTCATTATTTTTGCATTTTAACATTGCCTGCTAATCAGTTTATAGAAGGTTTCTTCTTTTCTCATCTTGTTCTCTTCATTTTCCTTTTCTTTTCTTTTTGATGGGGGTGTTCTTAGGTTCCTGAGCTCTTTTACCTTCCAGAGATCTTAACCAATGAAAATCTGATCGACTTTGGTACAACACAGTTAGGAGGAAAGCTTGGTATGTGTTTCAAATTATTAAATGTGAATAATTGGTAAAATGATGCTGAGTTGCTGAGTGATAAATGTTCATTCTTACAGATTCTGTCAAACTTCCTCCTTGGGCTCAAAGTCCAGTCGATTTCATTCATAAGCACAGAAATGCTCTTGAGAGTGAACATGTTTCTGCTCATCTGCATGAATGGATTGATCTCATATTTGGGTACGTTCCTTGTATGTTCAGTTGTTGCGTAAGCTTCTGCTTTTGTCTATTATTGCTTTGTTGTAGGAATTAAGGGCAGAATCTGAATAAATGACCTTCTCTTATGGATTAATTGTGCCTTTACTATGTAAAATCGTTTAATTAATTGAAATGCAGCTATAAGCAACGTGGCAAAGAAGCTATACTGGCCAACAATGTTTTCTTTTACATCACTTATGAAGGGACTGTTGATGTTGACAAGATCCCAGACCCTGTGAGTCTCTTTGCTATTCTACAACAGCTCTTAAAGCTGAAATTTTCTCCTATTTTGTTTAATTTTTTGCATCGTCAAACAGGTACAACAGCGAGCAACGCAAGACCAAATTGCTTACTTTGGACAAACTCCATCCCAACTCTTGACAGTTCCTCATCAGAAAAGGATGCCATTAGCAGATGTTCTTCATTTGCAGGTCTTCTATTGGCAAAATATTATAAGTGCAAATCCTTACATTTCAGCCATTTGCTATGAATGCTACTTTTGACTAATTGAGATCATAATGCTTGAATTCTCGTAGTACTATGATATAAGTGACATGTGCTGAAGATTTCTCTGGTACCATTGATCATTAATATAATATCTATCATGAGATCAAAGCTTATTCATGGATGTCTTGTTTATTCTTTTGGACTTTCTAAACCTAATGAGTAAAGTAGAACCTTGATGTCCTACTTGCCAGCTGATCCTGCTTGATAATGAAAGGTTAGGTAAATTGTTTACGTCAGGACAGGGGGGTGGCTTCTGGATAATAATTATTCAATGTGCCAGGTAGGCGGTGGCACTTAAGTTCTGTCCGGAGGCATTGTGACATTAGGATACAAGTCTAACCCTCTTATACCAGATGTATACTGTAATTCACAATCATGCTATTTTCCCATATATTCTTTAGGAGTAATGCCTTGTTGTTTCACTGTAATGCCTGGTGTTTTGATTCCAATTTTCACTTCAGACCATCTTTCGGAACCCTAAAGAAGTCAAGCCATATGCTGTTTCAGCCCCTGAACGTTGCAATCTACCTGCGGCAGCAATTCATGCATCTTCAGATACTATAACAATTGTTGATGTAAATGCACCGGCTGCACATGTCGTACAGCACAAGTGGCAACCCAACACCCCTGATGGACAGGGTACACCCTTCCTCTTCCAACATGGAAAACCTATATCAAGTACTACTGGTGGAACGTTCATGCGCATGTTCAAAGGGCCTGCTGGATCCGGTGCTGAGGAATGGCATTTTCCTCAGGCACAAGCATTTGCTGCTTCTGGAATCAGAAGCACAGCTGTGGTTTCCATAACACATGACAAAGATATTATAACTGGTGAGTTGTTTTCTTGAATATTAACTCAGCAAACGTACTTTAATTTGCAGAAAGTGGTCCTGCGTTATCTCTCTATAATGAAACATCTACTCTCTTATCTAGGTGGGCATGTGGATAACAGCATCAAATTGTTGTCATCGGATGGAGCAAAAACCTTAGAAACAGCCTTTGGGCACTGTGCTCCTGTCACTTGCCTGGCACTTTCACCAGATAGCAATTATCTTGTTACAGGATCTAGGGATACTACTGTGTTACTGTGGAAGATCAACAGGGATATTGTTTCGCGATCAAGCAGCCTGTCGGAGCTTTCCACAGCCACTGGCATATCCCCATCAACCAGCAGTTCTCTTGTAAATAGCCTGTCAGACAAAAACAGGAAGCGTCGTATTGAGGGTCCAATCCATGTCCTTCGGGGCCACCATCATTCTATACTGTCTTGTTGTGTTAGTTCGGATCTTGGAATTGTTGTCTCTTCTTCCCACTTATCTGATGTTCTGTTGCATTCTATAAGAAGGGGTCGTTTGATCAGAAGGCTAATTGGTGTTCAGGCAGATGCCGTTTGCCTTTCATCTGAGGGGGTTGTAATGACTTGGAACAAAGATCACCATACTCTAAGTACTTTTACTGTTAATGGGATACCAATTGCCAAAGCCCAATTTCCTTTTAGTGGAATTGTGAGTTGCATTGAAATTTCAGTAGATGGGAATAGTGCTTTGATTGGAATGAACTCAGGCTTGGGAAATGAAAGAAATACTAATAACAAGCGAGATTTGAGTTTAATAAAGCCAGGGAGTCGAGAAATGGAGCTTGAATCAGAGGATAGTCGAGAAGACAACAGACTAAATATCCCTTTGCCCTCACTTTGTTTCCTCAATCTGCATACATTAGAGGTATGAAAAAAGAATCAGTAGTGAGCACACACCTAATTTACTCTTTTGTATATAAATTTTGATGTTATGTAATAGGGTCTGTCTAAAGTTATGTGCTATAAGATTTGGCCCGAGGTAGGGCTTGCTTGAATTGGCTGCGATAGAGATGCCACGTTGATGTTTTATCTAAACTTGCCATTGTAACTGTTCTTTAGTGCACTTGTAGAATTGTTTTCCATAGTTTGGTTCATTTGATGTCTCACTTTTTATGGTTTTTTGTTTGACAAAATACTGATGTTCTATAAAACAGGTATTTCATGTTATGAAGCTTGGAGAAGGCCAGGATATTACGGCTCTGGCTTTGAACAATGATAATACCAATCTTTTGGTGTCAACTGTGGATAAACAATTGATAATCTTCACCGATCCTGCTGTAAGTTGAACTTCGATTTTCACCCGTTTGTGTTGTCAACCAGTTTAATGATGTGTGATATTATTTACACTGTGCTCCTGGTCCAGGTGTAAAATTTGGTTGGAGATAAAGTCTTAACTTTACAAGACAGTAATATATTTCCCCTTGAATGTTGTTAATTAAAGGAGTATTGTTAAAATCATAGATGTATTGATCCAGAGACCTCTTCATCTCTCAAAGATACTTACTCATTCACGAAGACGTTCTGGGTTTGACCCTGTTTACACATACCTTGCATATAAATATTTGTTATCTGTTCATACCTCAATGTTGTTCCAAATTTTGGATAAGGACACTATTTATCATAAATATTGGTTCAAGTGGGTGGGTAGGCAAATTCGGTTTCGAATGGATTGAAATGAAATGTTCATCTGTGTCCATTGTGATTCTAATGGTTGATCACAAAAAGCTGAACCTTACTCTGAACTCCTTTTGATTATTGTTCTGCAGTTAAGCTTAAAAGTAGTCGATCACATGCTCAAGCTTGGTTGGGAAGGCGATGGACTTAGTCCCCTTATTAAATCCTAGATTTTTAGGACATTAAATTTTGATTAGTTAGGATAGAGTACTAGCATGTATACGAGGGTATTTTGGCTGCCCCTTTTCAGATATCAAGTCAGTCTCTTTTCAGTTTGGAGCCATCCTTGTGGATCTAACATACATATTTTTACCATTTTTTGGAGCAACTCTTGAGAGGCTGGTTCCGCAATGATGGTTCTTCATTTTTCTGTTGGTGTTATTTAGTTGAGTTAATAGTTTGATGTAATTGGGATTCATTGTTTTTTAGTTACTATAGTTGATGAAGATAAATTAGGGATTTACTCAGTTGTATATCTTGTACATGTATTTTTCCGTCATCATATCATATGTAATCAGGGATTTTCAACTGTGTTGGAGCCTTAGTGATAAGGCAATGATTTGTTGAACATACAATTTGATTTGATGTAGTTTGGAGCTATAACTCTTTTTAAGTAATTGTTCTATGTTATCATCATTAGGGATAAATGAGTGTTTTGACTTATCTTTATACACAAATTAAGCCCTAAAAGTACTAAAATTCTATCGGTCCATCTACTTGGCTTGTCTCTTAGGGAATGATTTGACGAGGCATGACAACTGGTCAACAATGTTTTGGTCAGTGTTTTTCGGTTGGTTGGTTTGCAAAACTTATCAGAGTTCGAGCCTAAATCTAAGTTTGATCGGATCTAGGTATAATTTGTAGTTATTACAATTAACATTGTATTAGTCCAAGTAAAGAAGGACCCAAGTTTACTTGCCATGAATCTCAGAAAGTATACTTGCCATGAATCTCAGAAAATTATCATTTTTCTCAATTTGCATTACCCATTATTTGAAAAAAAAAAGATTATATGGTAAGTTAATGGCCTAAAGACTAATCAGGATTCAGGATACGGTAGATGATCACCCACTGAGGAAGTGTCATTGGCACTACGCTTAAGCTCAATTGTTGTTGATTATTTTCTATACAAAGCCATAAATCACTTTGATGTTATTCTCTGAACCAACAGTTAGTAGCCTCTCTTATCTAGAGATGACAATAGGGGCCAACCCCGGGCTCAGCCCTGTCGAGATCAACGGGCCAAGCTGTGGTTGACTTTGAGTTTGGGTTGGGCTCAGGCTTGAATTGCTCATGTCTTGAGTTGGTTAAGGTTGTCTGGTTGGGCTCGGTCCGAGGCCTAGCAAGTAATAATAAAATGACTTCATTTTGACATTTTAATTTTAAAAATAATTTAGGCCGGACTAAGTCAGACTCGATCTGACTCGGTCATATTGCTTCCTCTAAGATAATTTATCTTTCTCTCTTCTTTACTTTAGTAGGGTAGATATTTTTTTTAAAAATAATTTGAGCATTGAATTGAGTTAAATTTATTTGAATTGTTAATGTGATATTTAAAAAATGTTTGAAATTAAATTCGAGTTTTAATTTAAATTATATTAAATCCGTTTTAGTCTATTAATTTTGAGTAGACATATTTTGTTATTTCTAACTTTATAATACAAACCTGAAAAGAGAGAAGAAAAAGAGTTAAGGTCACGCAACTTCAATACTCTTTCAATAAATAAATACAATTAATTAGAACAAAAATAAAAGTTTAATTTATCATTATCAAATTAACTAAACGTGAACAAAAGAAAATCATTTTCTCCTTTTATATGATCATAAAGATTGAATTTTTAAAAATTTTTCTATGAATTGAAAATAAATTGATTCAATTCAAAAAGTCAACTTTATCAATTAAAAATTTGTAAATACTAATCTTATTTTTAAATTATTATTTTATTTACAGTGAGCATATTAGCAACGATTAAAAACATAACTGATTTGGTCGGTTCAACCGGTTAGATCGTAAAAATCTTAAACCGTTTAATTTTTCAGTTCGACTTTCAACTTTTTGATTTGATTTACTTTAATAATTTTTATTGTTAAAAACTTATTATTTTATTAATTAATAAATCAAATTTTGTAAATTACAAGTTCTTATAACCAAAATAATTCAATTACTTTTTATTTAACAATTTTTTTCACTTAAATTTTAATAAGAATAATTTCTTTCAATCATATTTTAATTCTTTAAATTTATTTAATATTTAGCCGGTTTTATGCAGGAATGTGGATACCATTTTGTACCGGACCAAAACCGGTACGAAATGGAGGGTTAGTTGTACTGAGTTTAAATACCAGTCGGTTCCAGTCAAATACTGGCCGGTACTGAAAATTTTAAAAAATAGGACTTTTTTGCAAAATTTTCAAAAAATTTTAAACTCCCCCCCTCCCTCCTGCCTCTCCTTCTCCCATTTTTTCAAAGCTTTTTTAATTAGTTATTTTGTTTACTTCAACTTTTATAATTATTGTGAATTTTTAATTTTTAATTTTAAAATAAAAATAAATATTTTTATTAATAATAATAGTTATAAATTAAATAAAAATAAATTATTTTCATTTAAATTTATTTTAATAGTTTAAACAATATTTATTAATAAAGTATTAAATTTTTTTTTATTTTTTTAAAATAAATAATTTAAAATTATTATTTATAAACTAATATTTATTTCATATATTTTTAATTATTAAATCAAAATTTATTTGAAATTTATATATTTAAAAATATATTTTAAATTTAATTATATTTATTAATAATTATTAAATTAATTTTATAAATTAAATTAAAAATAAAATTATGATTATTATTTATTATTATGTTTTTTGAAGATATGGTTAAAAATATATAGTACAACTGTACAATATGACAATAGACTATTTTGTAATTTAAAAAAAATTAGGGACTATTTCATAAATTTAAAAAATTATCTGAAATGGTATCCGGTATTAATCGATACCGGTACAATACTATACCAAAACCTATTCAGGTATCAAGTCCGGTACGATATTCATAATATTGGTTTTATTATATTATGAATCTTTTAAACCTAAATATCTTATTTTATTGATTTAATTTTCGATCTAATTTTTAAATCAGATAGAAAATGATAATAGACTAAGAAGAAAAGGGGACAATTTAGTATTTTCACAAATTTTGTACATACTAGTTCCGCCCAATGCTTAAAACTTCAAATCGATCGAAACAAAACAAAGTCTTCTTCCAAATTCAGGCTTAATCCTTCTCACGTGACAAGATCTGCTCATCGCCGGAGCATCACCGGCTCGTTTGGCGCCAACGCAGCCGGAGACGACGGAGGTTGTTTGTTACCCCCCTCTCAACTTGTTTGCTTGTAGTGTGGTTGTGGTTGGTTTCAAACTTTTGCTTTTCACTCACTAACTTGTGCTGTTATGAATTTGTTTTGACGCTTCTGGGAAGTGATCTGATTTGTGAAGTTTGATAATCAGTTTTCTTGGAGAGGTGAAGGCTCTGTAAGGAAGTACATTCCCACTGGTATGTCGCCTAAATTTTGTTTTAGCACAAACTGTTGTTCCTCTATGGCATTTGAGTCACTGGGCGGGAAACGAACACAAGGAACAAGAATTTAGATTTCAAGCTTTATTGCAATCGATTTTCAAAATCCTAACGGTCAATTGGTGAATTCTAAGGGTTTCGACATGCAATCAGAAGAGAATTCAAAGAAGCAATGGTCTCTGCAGGATTTTGAGATCGGAAAACCTCTCGGAAAAGGAAAATTCGGGAGAGTCTATCTCGCTAGAGAAGTTCAGGTTCAGATTTGCTTTCTTTTTTCTTTCTGTTTTCAATTTAACAGGTAAAATGATGAAAGAAACCCTTTTCTTTTTACAGAGTAAATATATTGTGGCTTTAAAGGTTCTATTCAAGGAACAGATAGAGAAGTATAGAATACATCATCAATTGAGAAGAGAGATGGAGATTCAGACGAGTCTTGATCACCCTAACATTTTGCGTCTTTATGGATGGTTTCATGACGAAGACCGTATTTTCCTGATTCTCGAGTATGCTCATGGTGGTGAGCTTTATAAGGAGCTAAGAAAAAATGGTTATTTGAGTGAGAAGCAGGCCGCCACGGTGATGATCATCTAGTTCTTAGCTTTGCGTTGCTTTAGTTATTCTTTTGATGTATTCAAATAAAGAAAGCTTGTATACGTCCTTACTTTTGGGTTCTTAATTTTGCTTTCAGTACGTAGCTAGTTTGACAAACGCATTGGCTTATTGTCATAAGAAAGATGTGATTCACAGGGATATTAAACCAGAAAATTTGCTGCTTGATCATGAGGTAAGATGTGTACAAACATTGTGAATTCAACACTGATTTTCTTCAACGAGTTTAACCCATGAATAGAAGTTCTCTGATTTTTAGGATCGTGCAGAAGTTGGTAAAAGGACTGAATTTTTAGCCTCTTTACTGATTATATGCTTACAACAGTAGGACATTTGCTTCATTCTGTTGACTTTCTAGCTGTATTTGAGTAAATACATTGAAGAATGTATATGTTTTGTTTAGTGATAAAATTCTGAAAGTGTTTCACATTGCTGATAGGGTCGATTGAAAATTGCTGATTTTGGGTGGTCTGTGCAATCGAGGAGCAAGAGACACACAATGTGTGGAACTCTGGATTATCTAGCGCCTGAAATGGTGGAGAATAAAGCTCATGATTATGCAGTTGATAACTGGACATTGGGTATACTTTGTTATGAATTCCTATATGGAGCCCCTCCATTTGAGGCTGAGAGTCAAAGTGATACATTCAGAAGGTAAATGGGGCTATATTATCCCGCTAAAATCTAAATGCTTGTGTGACACGAGTTGGGTTGTTAACCGTATTTGATTTGCATGATGCAGAATTATGA
Organism: Erythroxylum roraimae; assembly: GCA_027568915.1. NCBI lineage: Eukaryota > Viridiplantae > Streptophyta > Magnoliopsida > Malpighiales > Erythroxylaceae > Erythroxylum > Erythroxylum roraimae. The sequence continues at coordinate 23,298,936 of JAOSBL010000009.1, forward strand.
AGCTTGACTTGACTTTTCCTTCCACTCCGTCAGTCTCTGCAGAAGCCAAAGCCCTCATTAGCCAGGTATGGTCTTCCACAATAATTTTCCACATTTGACCGAGTCAGTTGCGACTGTGGCATATTCGACACCGTCTTAACTAAGCTATATTAAAAACTTCTTCAGCTTCTGGTAAAAGATCCTTCAAAGAGGCTTTCCCTTCAGAAGATCTTGGAGTTCCCTTGGATTATCAAGAATGCTGACCCTGCAGTTAGCTGCAATCAGTAAATTTTCTTAGCATTTTTCTGACCACTCTGTAGATTGCATATGATGCTGTATCTTTTGCTAATCACATTGGCCTGCTAATTTCATCAGAATTTGCCCTTTTCCTTCATGTAGAAACTTAACTAATTTGTAGTCACTGTTTTATATGAATTCAGTCTGTGACGGTTAATCTGTACAGAGTTTATCTTAGAATATTGACTACTATATTGTGCATGCTGCTGGATATTTCAATCCGCTGTTATTTGCATTGTTTTCCATTGTCGAAGAATTATACAAATGGATAAGCTCTATCTTCAGGTTATAGTCAACACTTGGCTAGAACTTCTCGGAATTGCAGAATTGGGAATAACACAAGTCATGCTAATGCTATATTGTTAAAATGCATGTAAAATAATAACAAGCACTTCTCTTTATTACTTAGGTCAATTAAAGCTTTAACATGGACATAACATATTTTCTAAACATAAATTTACTTTGTACTTCTTTTTTCCCTTAAAAACAGATGTATTATTAGATTTATATAATTTGTTTGCAGCTTAGATCATAGAAATTCCTATCGATAATGACTAGTTCCTGTAGATAATTTTCAAATTTTCTTTCTCAAATCTGTCATGAATGAGGTGCCTAAGCAATATTACTGTGAATGAGGTGCTTGAACTCGAGTCCAAGTCTGACCTCAAGTTCAGTCAAATTGACCTTAATCGGTTGACTTTAATGTTCTATCAGCAAGCAAATACTATTAATTAGGACAAAAGCACAAAACAAGTTCATTATTCATCAGACTCAAATGAACATGATACATAGAAAAAGAAAACCATATTATCTCAATACATGAGTTCGACAGGATTCGGAAATCTTAAAGATTTGTCAGCCACTGCATGTTCCCACAGGCAAGTTACTCCTGGAAATTGCCTGGAGATGAAGATCTCCACGTGCGTGAAGAGTGAACATAATACTGTAGGTCACTTCTCTGGTCTCGTCAGCCAATTTGAAGCGAAAGAAACGAAGCAGAGCCATTTGTTACTATCTTCATCTGCCCATATGAGAAGTCTTTTCCCAGACATTCTTGGGCCAGCCTGCAATTGACACATGGCACCAATGTTTTAAACACCAAAAAAATAGAAGTTTATCGTTATATATAAGTAATTAAAGATGAATTAAAATTAAAAAATTTAAAATATAATTAAAAAATTGTTCTTATTTATTGAAAAGTTTAAATTTTAATTAAAAATTGTTAAATAAAAATTAATTAATTTATTTTATTTTATAAAAATTTATTAATTTATAAAAATTGACTAATTAATTAATAAATTGATTAATTTTTAACAATAAGAGTTATTAAAATAAATTAAATTGAAAAGCTAAAAATCAAATCGAAAGGTTCTAAATTTTTATAGTTGAATCAGTCGAATTGATTAAGTTTTTTAATCATTGTTAAGTCGGGAAATGCATAATTTTTTTAATATTTTACAAATTTAACCTATTAAATAATCAATTTTTTGTATGCTTATAATTAAATGAGTTAAAATTTAATTGAAATATGAATTTATTGGTATATGAATTATTTGAGAAAAAAGAAAAATTTTAAATAAAATTTGTTGTTAGTTTTAATTTATAATGCTTAAAATGTCATTTATTATTTTTCACACTGTCTATTAAGTGAAATAGCTAAGTACATACATGAAAAGCTGTGAACTTGTAGGGTGATTCAGGTTGGAAAATCCCATTTAGAAGCCATCTTTCTAGTCGAAAAACCTCAGCATCATCACCCTAAAGATGTGTTGGGAAAAACTTGATAATTCTAAATTGTGCGGGAGTATAAACATAATACCAAAACTTCCCAAATTTATTTGAGTAATAGGATTAAGTAAATACCAGCAACAATTTATCAACAATAACAGCAAATCAAACATAAGTATCGACATCGAAATTTTTAATGTAGAAAACCCTTTCAAATTAAGGGTAAAAATCAAGGGACCTCCAGTTTGAAAAATAACTTCACTAAATTAAAATGTGTACAAATATCCTTTTCTCAAAGATACTGTAGCACTCCACTCTCGCAAGATACGTACCTGACATCTTAGGTGATATCCGAGTACGTACCCCTCAAGGGTGGCATGCTAGAGTAGTAATTCAGTCAAAATTTATTACAAAATTTTTATTTATTTAAAACAATGAACACATATGCGGAAATCATTAATCAAATCGGGCCCACTTTAATTTAAAAACATTTCCATTTACAAGTTACAAATATTACAAACATTAGTATTCAACAATCACTTGGGCCCATTTCAGATACAAAACACTTGAAATCATAAAGTCATATCATTACCAAATCATTTACATACACTTTGTACAATTCTTAGGGAACATAATTCAAAAACAAAATCACTGAAGACATATGCAGGTAGAAACTGATCTCGACCCCTTAACTCATGCTCATTTGCAGCGGCTGAACTCCAATTGGTTTAATTGGATAATTCCTTTAAATCTGAAAAGTCACGTTGCAATTTTTTATGAGTTTTGCGAACTCAATGAGTGAACCATCATCGATGATTTCACCCAAGTCACATACACACATCATATATTTCACGAATATTCATTCAGAACATGTATATTCCAAATACTCGTACTAACATGACACATCAAATAATCATTGTGAATCAGAATAGATATATTCAATTATAGATGCATATGAGACTCTAGATTCGTTATTATTGTTGTGATCGAGTACTTTTCACATACTTATACAGATACTGACCCATTGGGCTCAGTCAAAAACATATATCACGGAGCAAAGCTCTACGTGCAAGCGCTTTCATATTGGCTACTCCTGTTACAACGCCTTTATTTGAGCATGCATTTTATGAAATGTAACAAATACAGAATATGTCATGTCTAACAGTCACATATGATGCACAGTCAGAAATCTCATAGTCATCGGACCTAAGTCTGGCATCCAACTTTCGTTGTGCATTCAAATATCATTCAGAATTGTCAAAGCAATCAAAACACTTCCAATACATTTCCAAATATTAAACTCCTCGGACATTAAGTCCGGAATTCATAAACAAATCACAAACAATTCAATAATTGGAAGTCAAACCAATCAAATCAATCCTAGGAAAATCATCTAGGTTGACTCACAGTACGCTCCAATATGCTATTGCCTGGATGGACCGAAAATGTTTAACTGGCATCCAATGTGCTTCTTTATAACATACAAAATATATTTACAAATATCACAATTTTGTACAAATGTATAAGTATTCCTTTATGCACATCTACTTATATAAAATATGCACAATGCATGTTCAATGACAATTCTGGGTATCTTATTGTGATTTTCATCATCAAATCGATCAGATATCAAAGCCCTCATTAATATCATTTGTACTTATAATTTGGACCAAAATAAAACAATGTGAAATCAATTTCATAACCCAATTGACCACTTCATATTTTTTTTCTAATAACATGCTTTTGGGTCAGCTTTGCATAATTAATCTGATAATGTAAATGACAAAATTAGGCAACACTTCTATCTAGAAAGTTGTACTCCAATGTCCTTCTAGAAAGTTGTACTCCAATGTCTTTAAGTTTTCAATGATATCAAGTTCATCCAATTTGGTTTAATATACTGAAAGTTATACTTAATTAACTTGTACTGTTCTAAAGCTTTAGCAGAATTCTTATCTCAAATTTCAATCAGATTCTGAAATTCTTAGAGGCTGAATTAGAATTTAATCTCTTTATACAACTTGTAGCCTTATATCTCTAGTGTAATCATAATTAATAATCATCTCATTATGAGGTCCACAGATCAAGATATAGTCCAATTACCGAAGTATGTTCAGTAAAAATCATCCTAGTTATCATACTTCAACATAGTCATATTTCCATCTTAAATTCATCAATCAATCCATTTCAGAAAGCTATGATTTTTGGTGTAGATGTAGATCAATGTCTTATGAAGCTATTGGTTCAATAACCAAGTCATTTGAATATCGGATGAAGAAGTTATAACAAAAAGATTGAAGGATGTTCAGAAACAATATCTTCAGAGAAATTAATTGAAAGTCGCGAATGTGCATTTGCACGATAGCGATTTTCATCGATTCTGCGAAGTCGCCGTCATGAAAAGCACGATAGTGACTTTGCTGTTTTAGAGAAATCACCGTCGTGCAAAAGCACAATCATGCTTTTCTCTCTTCTTCTCCATCGAATTCCCTTTCTTCTTATCCTTCCAATTTCCTTATTTTTCCAGCATAACTCAGTCCTAATTCATCTATTCCACATTTCTAGCTCCAAATACAATCTCTCCACAATTCAGACTCAAGTTTACACTTAAAAAATCACAAATTCGAAACTTCACATATACTCTCTCTCTCTACTGCATTTTGTTTCTCTTTCTACTTTCATCTAATGCATTTCTTTTCACTTTCCTCTACACTTTTCGCTTCATTTAACTCCTTTCTATCTTAAGATCTCACCAAATCCTCATTCCTTACTATTAAACTCATTTTAGTTCATTCCTAGTTCATTCCAAATGTTTCCAAAAACATTCACGTATATCAACAAGAAAAACAGAGCATAAACACCGTGAACATCCAACCATTATTTTCTGTAATTATAATTACTTCACTAATCTCCATTTAACTTAAAATATCACAATCTTGATACACTTTCTGCTCATTTCCTAAACTCACAAATCCTTCATCTACTTCATACATCACATTCATTCACCGAAACTATATTGCTTAAACTTATCATGCATGTATATAGATTTGACATCGTAAAATATCATCAGAGTTACTTACTTGATTCAGCAAAGTCTTTGGGCAGTGATAATGTCTCAATTGCACATAATCACAACTATAATTTCGGTGTTACACATGAAAAGAGTTTGGTGAGCAATGCTCTCGATGAAGGACCAAACAATTCGAAGAAGAACAGAGAGCTACAATAACTTGCCTTACCAAAACACATGATTACGTGTGCTACTGTTAATTTGACACATGGCTCTATGCATGTGAGCCATTTGTCCTTCATGCAAGCTACCGCATGTGTCCAACATGTCAAGCCATTTGTCACACAATGAATGAAGACACGTGTCAATCTTTAATCAGTCCACATGTCAGGCTAGGATTGGTCCAAATTTCAATATTTTTCCTAAAATTTACCAAAAATTCTGAAATACCCTAAATAGACCAAAATTGCCAAATCACATTTTAATCGCATTAATAACTCAATTATACCCAGAAAATATCATGAATGCATGTATAGTCATATTAATGTGCAAAAAAAGATGTGCATGTCATATTTAACTTAAACAAGATATGCATTTTCTAGTTTCTCAGTAAATTCTCATATTCATTATTCAAGTCTTATCATAGCTAATGGGATGTTACAATTCTCCCTTCCTTAAAGAAATTTTATCCTCGAAATTCTTATCTGATTGATCAGAAAGGTAAGGGTATTATTTCCTCATATTTTCTCTCATTTTCCCTTTAACTTCATCATTCAAAAAAAACTTCTTCCACTTGACTACAGTCAATGGAATCAATCAATTTTCCAGTTACTTATTCAGATATCACACAATCTTGTCTATCTCATCAATATATTTCAGATAACTCAAAATTTTCACTTCCAGTGCCGACATTACATCTGGGTCAGATCATATCAGTATTTCTTATCACACTCACATATAACGTTTTATGCATTTAAGACATCTTTGTTGGTGTTAAAAACTCATATGTTAATGGTCCTTTTCTTACAAAACTTTCATATGGACAATTTTATATCTAGCTTAGCTCCCTTTTTCCTAACCTGAGTACACCTTGGCAGGGTGATACTCTCAGAAACAATTCATCTTTGCTAGATAATTCATATCTCTTTAGTGTTAATACACTTAACTCATGTGTCTATCTCACTTTATTCCAAATCTTCGGTGTTGCTTCTCCTAATTCATTCGTCTTTCTTGAGTCACTTAATTTCTAATACGCATCAATTTCACTTATCATCAACATCTCCTATCACTTCTGGCCTTAAACTATTTTTAGGCCTTACTCATCCAAATATAAAGGCGGTCGACTCTTTCTGTCATATAACACGTCATATGATATTCTAAT
>JAOSBL010000009.1:23318933-23339885 GCA_027568915.1 Erythroxylum roraimae
AGCTAGCACTCTTTATTTTGTTCTAGCTATTTCCATTCAAAGTGTTTGAATAGGTTGATTCCTCCATCCTCTGCGTGGATATCGTTAGAGATGGTCTTCTTTGGCTGTTTTTGGTTTGACTCTTTGGACAGACACAAGAATTCTGGGAATTCTGGGAACGTCTCTGAACAAATGGTTTGTTCTTCCGCACAGCGTGCATGTGATGCGCGCATAGGGACGGTCTCCCACAGAAACTCCCACTAATACCACGTGAACAGCAATGTGAAATAGGAAAGGTGTGGATATATCCACTAACAACTGGAATCAGCAAAACAGGAAAAAAAAAAACAACATTCCTACTATTAAGCAACTACTATTATTGGCAAGAAAATCTAGCACCGAATCAGCCACTAGGTCAAACAAAGTAACCGTATCATGCTCGACGTTCCTGGGATCGACTGTGTACATTTCGCTCATGTCAGGTGCAATGAATTGAAAAGTCGTATCTTTCCTGGCAAGTTCTATGTAGCAGTCATGAAGTCTACCGAAGTAAAAGAGCTGGCTGAATTCCGTGCCTTTAACAGGGGCGAACTTTGGGTTCCTAATGGATTTCCCCGCAGTGCCGGCCCTGGGCAGGGGCCCTGAGAGGGGCTCCCAATTCAACAGCCCCCTCTCTGCTAAGTCTAGATGTTTTAACGTTGGCTCCTCTCGGACTCCTCCAGTCTCCAAGTTCCAACAGGTACTACTTTAGCAGCCAAGTCTAATTTTGGTTGTTTAATGATTATAACATAGCTAAACTTATACCTTTACACCGTAAATTCAGTAGGCCTTCGTGATTGCTAAAAGTATAGATACCGTCTGCAATCATCGGAAGAAATGAGGGAAGGAACATATAGCTCATGCATAGGTGAAATTTATACAGAAATCTGACTGCTTTCTCACATTGCTAAACTGTAAGTAGCAGCCAGACGAGTACACGCTTTTATTCCAAATCCAAAGCACTCAAGATAGTACGACTATTAGTTGGAACTGAGACTGCATTCCGCAATTTTTTCTCATGATTTCAGCGTTTTGTCTTGAGGGTCTGTTTTCCACAATTGAAGGCAACTTATCTTGAAGGTCAGGCCGTTGATGCTATCATCAATAACTTTTTCTTCAGCTCTTTTCTTCTCATCATCTGTTAGTTCCCCATAAAATACGCTAAGATGAGGCATATAAGCTGTAATGATACCCAAAACTAATTGTTAGCAATATGACAAATAGCAAATAACGAGCTTCAAGTTTGAGGGATTGATATGAACAAAGTCCAGCAAAAGTAAATTTTGACTTGCAATCCACTGTACAAGAACATCAACCGTATTTTTCCATAGTACAAGGCAGATGGTAAATTTCTCTCATATCCAAAACATATTTTTGCAGGATCTCTGTAAGTGAAACTGTAAATCCAAGACTAAGCAATAAATTAGCATTAGGCATGCAAGTTGACAAGCTGAATTCTTAAGAGATTCTGAACTTATGAATTGAGTCATTTATGTTTAATACAAACATGTAAACTTAAGTATATTGTCAATTTATTGGGATCTTTTTTTTTTATTTCGCTCAAGGCCTATAAAACGATAAGAACAGCCCTGTTTTCCCGTGTAGATTTTGAGCATGAGATACAGAAAGAACATAAAGAAACATACAAGTGGGGTTGAAACGAAAGTGAAAATGGTGATGAGGGTATTCATTTTCTCTGTGAAAGCTCTTGAGCCAAGCCAACCTTGATATAGAAGTTCATGCCATTGCTCGTCAGGATACGAACTCAGGAATTAGCGGTCATCATCATGTTGCATCAGCAAAGTTGAAACATAAGAGAAGAATTGTTAAATATTTTATTCCAAATACTTAATTTATGAATTATTTATTTAAGCGTAATTAATGCAAAATATTATATAATAAAAAACATTTAAATAACTTTTCTATTGATTTTTTAATTTTTTAGTTCGATTTACTTTTTTTTTGTTAAAAACTGATTAGTTCGGTAAATTTTTGTAAATTAATCAGTATTTATAAATCAAAATAAACTAATTTATTTATTTATTATTTTCTTTTTTGATTAAATCTTAAATTTTTTAATGAATAAAAACAGTATCTTTCAGTCATATTTTAAATTCTTCAATTTTATTTAATCTTTAAATCTTAAGATTCTTATCTTACCTGTTTAACTTCCAATTAAGAATTAAAACATTGGTTTAAAGTACTTAACAAGTCATCCATTATAAACAAAAAAGATATGGTTATACGTTTGAGCAAATAAAACAAAAGGTTATTTTTATTTATACATTAATTAGGAGAAAAAGATATAAATCATTGGCTTATAAAATAAATTCATGATTTAATATCTAAAGATTTTGGATTGATTATAGGGTCGTCTTATATATAAATCTTACATATGAATCATTCCTTTTTTTAATTAAAATCTTAAAAATTTATGAGATCCTATTTAAATCTAATATGGTTTCAATTATAATTTAAAAATAATGTTAGTCTAAAAAAGGACGCAAGATCTTTTGTTCCAACTTTGATGTACACTCTGTTTCGGTGCGATCCTAGTCATCCAATTTTTGTAGATTTCATTTATTGAATAGATAGATTTTTATAAAATAGAGTAATAGAACAGGTGATCTGGTCTTAAGAGTGTGTAGATCTCTAATTTTATTTCATTTGCAACTTAATAGACACATTAATGCCAAGTATGCTTTAAAAATAGGCCCAAGTTTTATTTTGATTTGGATATACACATGGATTCCATGTTGGTCTAATAAAACTCCATAGATCGAAGCTAAATCCACCCAAATCTTGATTTATGGATGTTACTGTTCATATTTTAAAACGAATGTGGAATGCATAAATTACTAAATTAATTTTCAGGTTTACTTAAATAAAATATAAGATTATTTTTAATATAAATATTATATATGAATAACATTTTCTTTGAATTTTAAATCAATGTTTTAAAAGTTAGATTGTAAGTTAAACTGGTAAGACAAAAAATTTAAAATAAAAAATAAAATTAAAGAATTTTAAAAACAATTAAAGAAGACTATCATAACTTATCGATAAATTTAAATTTAAATTTAAAAAGGAAATTTTAAAATAAAATTAATCCACTAATTTGAAGTTATAAAAAAACTAATTAGTTTATAAAAATTGACTGATTACTGAATAAATTGATTAATTTTTAACAACAAATATTATTATTGAACCGAAAAATTGGTCAATTCAAAAACTTAACTGTTAAACTGATCGAGTCGATTTAGTTTTAAAACATTGGTTTAACTTATAAAGTTTTATGATATCCTCATCAAGTCTAGTTTAATTTCATTTGCAATTTAATAGACACAAATGTTGGTCTAAACAAATTGGCTAGTCTAAAACTAAATCCAACAAAATCATGTTGCTAGTTTCATATTTTAAAACAAATAAAGTCACATACTCCGTGCACAAGACTTTTCACTTTGCTAGTGTCCGAAGAGGGTCATAATGTACACAATTTTTTTTTAATATTTTTACGAAGAGGTTGTTTCATGACTTGAACTTGTGATCTTTGTATTTTAAAACAAATGTGGAATGCAAAATTTGTTTTCAAGTTTCTTAATTCATGTAGATTCAAAGTTCAAACTCCTTAATATCTAATTGAAAATGCCTTTTAGGAGTAAAGATAACAACAAATCAAATTCAGTATGAATTTTTTGGACTGAATTTAGTGGGAAAAAAAAAGATCATTAAAGTCTTACAATTTAAAATTCTAATATTAATTAATTATTAAATAAAAAAATATTTTTTATTATAATTGAATCAAACTAATCCTCCTTAAATGGAGAGCAGATTTGTTGCTCCCAAATTGTTGTGCCCTACTGTGCCTTTAACATCCTAACCATCCAACTTATTGTAATGAATGGCTGAGATTTATTCAGGCATAGGAAACACAAAATTTTAGAACCAGAAGATCTGTTCTTCCTTAAATGTAACCAAAATTTATTTAAATCAAAATTAACCGTTAATTTTAAATCGGATCAAACCCCTCTAAAACCATTTCCACCAAATGAATTACAAGTTCAAGTCTTAATAAGAAAAGCTATAGCTTATCTAAACTTTTGAAAAGAACAAATAATCAAAAGCATAAACAAGATCAAACTTAAAACTTACAAACACTTATTAAATCAAACTTATTACTTGACTCTAAATCAAGTTTTCATTTAGTTAATTTACTCCAAACACGTTATTTATAAAAATATGCTTATACTCGATATTTATTGAAGCTAATTTACCGATGAACCTAGGCCCGATTCACCTGCGCAGCCTTGGCAACTTAGGATGTCCAAACCTCAACCCTAGTTTTCTAGAAAATTTGAGTCTCAAATTTGACTCCAGCACAAGCTGCCACTTTATATGCACAACAATGTCATCTCGACATTTTTTTAATTTTAAAAAAATTCAGGCCGTGTTGGCTCAGGCCTGCCTTAGGTCTCAACAACAGGAGTTGAGCCAAGCTTAGGCATCGGGCCTAGGCCAACCCGGCTAAAGATAGTTATTCTTTCCCAGAAATAAATATTTGGTGGGCCTATATTGCCAACTACCAACCAGTTACGGTGCTTTACAAATTACAATGGAGATAACAGTACGTTTTCATGATGGCGAGTGCTATTCTCTATGGCTTTATATACATCACACCCTTCTCTGTCCAATCCAAGCCATGAGACAATGATATAAAGCCATAGAGAATTAACAAAAGAAATAACTCTACAAGAGGAATCTCTGTTATGATTCCACCTTTGGCTCCTTCATATACAGAAAGCTTCTAGCTTCTTCATCTTTAACATCACTGTTCATAGAAAGTAAAAATGTAGAAGTAAAAACTCAGTGGCTAATGGTAAAGATGCCTTTAATATTAAACTGAACAAGGAAAAGTATTTGTGTGAACCTGTCGGGAGCTTCTGACTTGGAAACCAGTGTGAGTCCTTCGGCTGCAAGGAAGTCACAGAAGTTGCTGAGATTTCTCTGCGGGAGGTACTTGAAAAGATGTCGAAGGAAATCATTGAATTGTTTTGGTTCCTGCAAAAGGCATCAACTGGCATTGTTGGTATGACCAAAATAGAAGAAAACTCAAATCCGACTTGTATGCAATTATATTATATATCCAACTTTGATGACTACAAATGTAAAATTGACATGTCTATAGAACACCCATGTAAGTAACCGCTTACAAAATTTCTGAAATGGAGTTCTCCAAAGAGTACAAACATAGCGAATCTACCAGAATATCTTACTATGGATCATAAAGTGGATAAAAATGTGGCATGCTTTGAGTAGGCAAAATGCACTTTATGACAACATTATAGCAAGCAGTGGTCATAGCTTGCGAACATCTGCAAGATAATTGGTAGTTCACCCTGATTACAAAGAAAAATTATAGAAATAACCATTATCCATGTGTTTTTCCATTTATCCAGAAACAGTTCGATCATGTACCTGCTCAAGAATGCAACCTTTACGAAGGGCAAGTAAACAGTCGAGTGCTTTCGGAAAATTATCACCTTCGTGAGAATTCCGAAGTAGGTCAAGTATTCTATCCTTCATATCACCAATGGCTTTAATAATCCAATCAGGGTTGTCTCTGCGTGATATCATGGCTTCAAAGTCTTGGACAGGAGTTGAATTGCCAATTTTCTCAACCTCGATAATGGGTTTGTGTTCATTGGACGTGACAGCAATAGCATTCGGTGCATCTTTGTATCCGTCCTCCCCATCTGAGCCAGATGGTTTCTCTCGAATAACTCGTCTAGTTGCTTTCTTTAGCTGCAATTCAAGAGTTCAGTAGTTATAGCAAAAATGCAACAGCACAAATCAAATTTACTTTCATGTTACTGTCAAACGTTGATGACCTTTGGGTTTTCTTTAACTTCAAAACTCCCACGAAATGTGTCAATAACAGATTTGTTGTGAGAAAGTAGTTCTGGATCAGGCTCAGTAATCTTCTTGAGAGTTGCATCTAGAGGAGGTACACCTCTATCTGGTTCTTTTGATTTTAACTCAAGATGACGGTAAAACCTCTGACAAACATAAAAAAAGTATTAGTTCAAGTAGGCAAACGAGCAAGGTGTTAAGTAACAGTGTTATGGTATCCAGAAACCTCATACATTTATTCTTCGTCGTTATTCTCAAAGACCCTTTCTAAAAAAGCCTATATCTAACACCCTGATAATCAAATGGAGTAAGTTCTTGCCATTCAATCTAAAGAATTACTCAAAGACTGCATACTAAATACTTAAGCCTTATAAATACACCTATTGCCTAATGTAGGTTTGGCAACAAGTAGACATCAAGAAAATAAAGCTTCCTGCACAGAGATAACAGCATACAAAGCTTAAACTTGTAAAAGGAGCTTCAAGGATTAAAACATAAAAGTATTTCATATATGAAAATCCACCTTAGTAAATAATCATATTAGAGAACCTCACAAACAAGTGCAAAACAGAACTACACGGAAAAGCAAAACACTCATTCAAGGATTTATAGGATGATAACCTTAGCAAAAAGGTGCCTGATGGAAAATTGCAAATTACCTCCAGAACAGGGTTTGGTGTGAAGTCAGGTGGGAGAGCTTCCTGTCTGCCAGCTGGTGCAAGGTCAAGCATCTTCACCAAGTTATCAGCTGCTTCTTGTTGTTGTTCGGTAGGCTGACAAGCTGCAGGAAAGCTGCTGAAAGATGGGAACAGAAACTCTCGAACATCCTCAGTAAAAGGGAGTACATTGAAATAAAATGAATCAGGCTGCACCGCAAACCAGTAAGAATTTAACAGCATTATAATAAAAAAAAAAGCAATAAAAAGGAAGAAAACTGAATAACTTGATGTCAGAAACTAAAATGTCCATCATGAAACATACAGTATTTTCCTTCTTAGATATATTGGGCGACAAAACCCCAACAACAACATTCGCCTGTCCTTCTCTCCAAACACAACGGACAATTGCAACTTTATCCATTTCCTTCATTGCCCTCACCAAGGCAGAAACACCAAGAGTAGCCTTTATGTTGCCCGGTTCAGCAATAAAAATGTTGACGTCTTTCATGTAATAGTGTCTTTTTATCAACAAGTAGGTCAGCAACAAGAAGAGAAAAGCATGAGACTATGAAAAAGTACCCCACATAATTTGAAGCCAAAATCCATGTGCAAAACATCAATCAGCTGTGCCTTACCGCCTTACATTCTTAGCATCAGTAAATCCAAGAAGCTTCACACTCTTTTCTGGTCTGAAACGTACAGCATCCCATTCAGCAGAAGATACAGGCACAACATGTGGTCCATATCGATAACCCTTGATTCTTTGCTCAGGGGGTACAACTTTTCTATCATCTTCAACGCTTTTATATTCATAATCAACCTTAACTTCATGTGTAGCAAACTTATCAGTTGGAGGTGCCTTATCAGAATACTTTTTCAGAGTCGGGAATTTTTCTTCTGATGTTTTCTTGTAGACCCATACCTGTGCAGATAACGAAGATGATGAGATAAATCTAAAACTTTGCTCCATTAATACACATGCATATAGATACCATAGAAAAAAAAAATAGTTTAATAGCCCAGAAATAAACAATAAAATCTTATTATGGTTGAAACCACAAGTAGTTGATGAATGTGCTACTGACCTCAGATGCATTCAGTGTCAAAGGCTAGATGGTGCTCAAATTCAACTTGGAATATCTTACATACAGGTCACCATAAACATTAATCAACTTGTGCAACAAATATTAATCAGACTAGAAGGTTCCAATAGCTTCTTCGCGGCTAACCTCGTAAACTAGTTAATTCAAACTCATATATGCTAACATGGAGAAGCAAGCAACCTATTGCAATCATAAAATAGGCCAAATCTGATGCCCTGATGAACACCAAACGGCATTGTGAGATCTACTGTTAGAAACTTTTGCAACAAGTTAAAAAAATTAATGAAGTACCTGGAAAATAAAATATGAAAAAGAAACTACAAAAGAACCCTTCCATTTTTTTGGTAACAATCTTCATAACATGCAGTACATATCACAAGATCAACATTATAAACTTAACAAATATATCAATAACAAAATATGCATTTTACCTTTATTTTCATATTTGGGCTAAGTTCAAGACCACCCCTGAATATTGTAACTGGAGCAATCTTTCGCGTTCTAAGTGCACCTAACAATGAAATTGGACTGTCCACAGACACTATCTTGGCAGATGTTTTCCTTGAGAGTATACTTAAGAGATTATCATTTTCCTCCATTATTTTCTGATCTGCATAACTGTTTAAACCTATTCTTGCTATAATAGATTCCATTTTCATCCCATAAGCAGTCATTTGCGTGGCAATGGTGCTCACTTGATCTTCTTTGGTTCCTTCATAGGGATCTTTGACAGGATAAAGGGCATTTGTTATAAGACAGAGACGCTTCTTTCCTTTGTTTGTTGATTGATATTTTTTTATCAGCATATCCATACCAACAACAATAGCATCAAGATCTAACAAAGTTAAGGAACCACTGGAAACATGGTTTAGTTACTTCCTAAAGCTAGTCCATAGAGCATTTGCATATCAAGTGCATAATATCAAGAATGTTGAAAATCATCTGCTAATGTTTTACAAATTCCAATGATTATACAACTCTTCCAAGGAGATCCTTTTTGAGTTTTGAATAGGGATTTTTTTTTTATATCACTTTCAAAAAAAGTTGATAAATTGGGTGGGTATGCAAAAGAGATTCTTCCTTACAATATCTCTGTGACCAATGAAATGCGAGGGAGAATATAAACATCCAAGGAAAGTAGAATAATCAAATTAGTTGGATACAGTCACCAGAAGCAGTTCCACGAGGTAGCTGTTGTAATGCTTCAACAAGAGATCCATCAGCTACTTTGATATTTTGTAAAACAACAACATGCTCATATCCACCCACTTCTTTTGTCAACTCATTCTCGGTTTCTGAGAATTTTTAAACAAGTATAACTAAGGATAACTTGTAGATGCAAACCTTCTATAAGGAACAAAAAACCCATTTTAGAGTACTTAAAAATCATTAACATGAAGGGTCAAAAAGATTGACCTTTAGTTCCAAAAACAACAATCCCCACCTCATCCTGTTTACTGTAGATCAGCTGCATGTAAAACCACAATGCAATTAAGTAATTAATGGAAAGTTGTTTTCAAATACTGCACAACAACCGAATTATCAACATTCAAAACTTGAATATTGAAGCGGATCAATTAAAAAGGGCACATATACAAAAAAAGAAAAAAAGGAAACTAAAACGGATCAGTAGAAAAGTTTGAAGAATACCTTCTTTTGAATAAGCATGGAGCATAATTTTTCAACCTCAGGTAGGGTCTCGTGCATAGAGGGACCAACATCAAGTAACAACACTAAACCTTCCTGTTCCAATAAACACAAGAGCTTCACGTTAATTTCTTACCTCCTAGGAAAAAGAGGGACCATAGAGATCAAATCATTCTGACAAGTTCAAAAAAATTTGTGGCAAAGAGTAAAGTGAAGTTGTTTCTAACATTTAATTGAAATTCAACATGCAGAAATGAACTAAACGGGTTCTTTCACAGTATAGGGAAAGAATTAAACTCGATAAAAGAGAGAGAGTCAGTACAGGCTTACCCTGTTTCGAGCCATTCGAGTGCTAGTATCGGACAGAAGCAAGAAGAGAGCAGAACAGAACAGAGGCTTGTAGAAGAAGCCTGGAATTGATCGAACGACACAACTTACGCAGTCATTTCCACTTCCCGCCTCGGATTTAGCAACTTCGTCAAATTTCCATAACTTTCTTGCTCTTCTCTTTTTCCTGATGCAGAGCAAAGCCCAGAAGTGAAATGGAAAAGCCCAAAATCTAAAATCTATAAAGCCCATGAAAATTTGAAGCTCTCGGCCTTAAAACACGAGTGAGAGAGACACACACGCACGTTTCGGAGCTCCAATCCTTCGAAAATGGCATCTTCACCAACCGCCCACTGTAAGTTTCATTATTACAAGACTCCGAACAAGCATTCAGATGGTTTCATTCGTCGCCAGGTTCTTCTCTCTCAACAGGACAACAATAAAAGACCACTCCAACAAATTGCCCGAAGGTAAAAGCTTAAGCTCCAACCCTCTCCTCCTCCCTTCTCTTTTCGCATGGGACTGACTTCTTCACAATATCGTTGCCAATAACAAAGGGAATTGATATTGAAGACCAGCGAGTTAGCTGTTATTGGAGCTATTTTCAATCTCAGGTACATTTCTTCGAATCTCTTCTCCAATATCATAGAGAATGTCAACATAAGACACGATTTTGTGGTCTTGTAATAACAGTACGGGTTGTTCTGGGTTGCAGTGGAAAAAAGCCCGATTACCTAGGAGTGCAAAAGAACCAACAAGCTCTGTCTCTGTGTCCAGCGACTAAGAATTGTATCTCAACTTCGGAGAATATCAGCGATATCATACACTACACGCCTCCATGGTTTGAAGCTTTTGTTGGTTAATTCTGTTCACTGACACGACTAGTACCTTTGGTGGGCACTGAGAAGATTCTGTTAATGACAACGTCGGAACGTGTTTTGTGTTTTTGTTCTACAGGAACTACAATGGCGGCAGAAAAAAGCCTGTGAGCAGAGGAGTTGCCATGGAAGAGCTTATTCATGTGGTAAAGATATGTCATCAGAAGAATTTCCAATGTTTTACTTGTAAGGACCTTTAATAATTGAACTGAAGTCTGAAATTGAATTGTTCATCCTGCTGCAGATCAAATCAACGAAACCAGACAATTATACGCCGAGAATCGTGGAACAGAAAGATGATTATTTGTGTGTGGAATACCAAAGTCCCATTCTGGGGGTAGGTTTTACCGATTTGACCATATCACTTCATCATGAGGACATTGTTACAAGCTTACAATAACATACTGCCGTGCCTGTTTGTTATATCATACAGTTTGTGGATGATGTAGAGTTCTGGTTTCGACCTGGAAACAAATCAATTGTAGAGTATCGATCTGCGTCTCGGATAGGAAACTTTGATTTTGATGTTAATAGAAAGAGAATCAAGGCAAGAATTCGTTTCATTCATAATAAAAAGTTTCTTGGTTTTCCTTTTGATGACATGAACTCGGTATTTCATTGTTTCATAGCAGACATTGAGATTGGCGTTGGAGAAGAAAGGATGGGCTTCTGAAGAAACCTTTTGAAGGCCAACAACAGCCAGTGGCATTTAAGTTCTTACACTAGTTGCCATTGTAGCAAACAGAGCTAAAAATAGCTGGCAATTTCTTATCCTTCCCATTGATTATAAGAAGGAAATATTGATTTACCTTGTATTCTCATGGTTGCTTCAACACCAGAAGCAAGAAATGGAATTTAATTGTGAACAATTTCTCCTGTTTGATACTATTGCAACCAAAAGAGAGAGACATTTGCTATAAGAGCCAGTTGAATAGTCCTTAAATTGCTTTTTGAAAACCAGACAACAGTTTGAAGCAAACCGTGAGATTAATGACCAATAAAAGATGTGAACACCATAGATTCTACGAACAGAAAACTTCAATTTAATGACGGCATACACAGTGAGTTCATTATGCATATTGCATATCATCAGTTCGTCGCCACAAGATGTCCCTTAATTTCAAGGTTTGCTGATTAACTTCATTACACTATGACCAATAAGCTGAAAGAGCAGAAACAAGCAATACAGCACTGAGTGCGAGCATTCTGTGGCATTGCGAACTTCAGCTTCCAGGAAGAGTGTAATGGACCTTTGCCTGATCAATCTTTCCTGAGTTCCACATACTCTTTACGGATGCCATCAGCATTTAGGACAACTATTTCAAGCTTGTCTCCCTGTAGTACAAACATGACACTATAAGAAGGAAGATTAAAAAGTTCTAATATAGTTATAATACTCTTTTTCTTCTTGCCAAGGTTTTTGTCGGCTCATCTACTTTGCACTAAGTTCAAGCAATCCATTATTTTCTGCAGGTTTCTTTGCGCAGGGCGTACTGTTTTAAAGGCCAAATCTAAGTTGCCTGAGAAACTGATTTCCTCGTGCAAAGACTGAAGAGTTAATTGGAACTTACAGTGTAAATATCCCTCTCGGTTGCTGATGCAAAAGCAGTTTTGACTAAATCAATTGCTTCTGGTTCCGTAAGGGGAGTTACTGCATCCTACACAGGCCACAAATTATTAGTTTAGACCTTAAAATAATGAAACTCTTAGGAAGATTAATAACAAAATATAACTGAAAACACCTGGGCGGGCAATAAGAGAGGGCTGGGTGACTTCAATTGGTTATCCAAAAATGGCATTATAAGTGTGGAACCAGAACCCTGGGCACTGTATCCAACCCTCTCATAGGACCCAACAGCATCATAAGTGTAAACACAGCCCTTCCCTACAGTTTTCAACAAGAACACCAAGCTATTAACATGAACGGAGAGAGACTTAAAATTTATCACTTGACTAAATTAAGATACCTTCATTATCAAGGCCACCCAAAACATTGAAAGCATAATAAGGAAAGAAGCGTTTATAGTAAAGAGTGTTGGAGAGTAGTTGACCCATAGCTGGGCAGCTCATCTGCTTGTTGTGCTGATGTTGATAGATCTGAAACAAAAATACCAACATGAATCAAATGGACCAAAGCAAATAGTTTAGTAAAACAGCACATTCCCAAACACTGAACGTAACAACAGCATATGCATCAACCAGATTTACATTGTAAGAATTGTCGATTAGGCACATGATATGCATGTGTAATATACATGTATGCAAAGCAATACTAATATAGAACATAAAGTAGTAGCACATCCTCATAGTTCATATCCATGAAGTTGTAGCAAACTTAAATTTAACACTTGGAGATATAATTCCACCTCCCCTGCAAACCTATTCCAGGAAAAAGTGAAGAACACATGACAAGGAGTTAGACCAATTCCAGCTGGTCTAGCAATAACACTGTAAGTATTACCCCGTCAATCTCAAAAAGTCCCCTTAAGTCATTCACATTAGTTGGTATAGGCCAATCTTGGGCCCATTGTTAGACCAAGCAATTGGTAAAGCTGGAATCGGCCTATCTCTTTGTCATGTGTCTTCACTTTTTCCTATAATAGGACCATAAACGAGGTAGGATTGCATCACTTGGGTAGTAGATCTACAAACAAACAGAACAATCATATCAACTTCTCAAAGACTCACCAAGTGCCTTGCCGACAACACCTTCTGCAGGGCTTTCACATCAGCTTGAAAACCAGAAGAGGCCAAGACAGCCTTGTCCGCTCTAAGGATCACATAGAACTTGAAGTCACAGAACTATACAAACTATGTAACAAGAATTACTTGCCTTACTATCTAACTAATCAGATCGTACTAATCAACTAGAGCTGTGAAGCAAATTATTCACAATCAATGATGACGCAATAGATCATAATGAATATTTAAACAGCATAACAAGCCACATTTAAATGATTACACCCATAAGGGACAAGACAGTTAAGAGCGAAAGAGCATAAATAAATTACAGTTTACAGATTTTGGAGTAATCGCGGGTGAGAATATTGTAGCCGGTGGACATTCGAGTATCGGCAGCGATTACACAATAATCAGCTCCCGCAATCGCAACACAAGTTCTGAGGAAACAATCAAAACACGATGAAGACCTCTACAATAAAAAATTTTACAGTTAACAACGCAAGAGAGAAACTTACCCTCCATTGAAATCGTAAGGAGACCAGTTGGCTTGTTGCTTATTCATGGTGTGACGAAGAAAAATGATAAGAGAGAAATTGAAGATGAGAGCTTGTGGATTAGGGCAAAGAAACTACAGAACTAGAGAGTTAAGCCAACGAGTTTCGCTCCCCTTTTTGTGCTTCTTCCGGATCTGCCTTTGGCATCAAGAAAGAAATTTGCAGTTCAAACCCATACGACGACGTCTAGCTGTTCATATTTTTGATGGACTGGGCCTTAAAGAGAAGCCTGCAAGTTACATACAATTAGGCCTATACAAGGAATATATCATATTCTTTAGTGGGCCGAAATTATCTATAAAATAAATAATTAGGTGTATTGATGACATTTTTTATTGGGAAATTTGTACATTAAATTTTATATTATATTTTATTAAATTAATAATTTAAAATTAAATAATTATTTTATTTAAATTAATTTTTATAAATTAAGTGTAAAAAATAAAATCTATTACTTAGACAATTTTTAAGAATTGACAAATTTTGTATTTAATTAAAAATTAAACTATTGCTTAGACAATTTTTAAGAATCAGCATACTTTGTTTTAAATAATTAACTCATTAATTTAAATTATATATTATAATTTAATTAATATAAAAATTTATAAACAATTTACAAAGATTCTAGATTTAAAAATATCCAGTAGCACGCAACTTTATCCCTAAAGATTACAACAACGACAATAACACTAAGTAGAAACAAGTATGTTTTCAATAATATAAATTGTAACAGCTCAGATCACCCGTCCATAAATATTGTCTGCTTTGAGTTGCCCTTCGGGTCAAGCCCCTCACAGTTTTGCTCTTTTCACCCTTGAAAAAACGCGTCTTGTGAGAGAAAGGTATCTATACCCTTATAAGGCATACTTCGTTCTTCTCTATAACTGAATTGAGATCTCACACTTTCTATCCTCCTTATTGCCTAGCTTAGCTAACACAACGGCTCGAGTACCGGCTCTAATACACCATTTGTAACAGCCCAGACTACCCGCTCACAAATATTGTCCGCTTTGGGTTGTCCCTCGGGCCAAACCCCTCACTATTTTGCTCTTCCCATCCTTGGAAAAACGCGTCTTGTGAGGGATAGGTATCTATACCCTTATAAGGCATACTTTGTTCTCCTCTCCAACCGATGTGGGGTCTCACATAAACAAATTTGATATATTCATTAATATTTTGATATGTATTTAATTTATATGAATAAAATGATTTATAATTTTAATAAATTATTAACAATTTTACTGATATATCACATGACTTTGAAACTCTTATATTTTGGTAAAATGATACATAAAAAAGATTAATCATAATTTGATTTATATTTCAAATAATTTCTTCTTTTAAAATGATTTAAAGAACAAAAATTACATATTAAATCCTTTATCAACATTTTAATAACAAAACATTGAGAATCATTTCACTGATAAATTTTAATAATTTATAATTAAAATTTAGAATTTTAATATTCAAACCAATTGTTAGAGATTATGACATTAAAGTCGTATTAAATTGAAAATTGATTTTACGTTAAATATGACTTTTGACTTAATACTCTTTTGAATAATAATACAAATATATATGTATTAAATAAATTGATGAATATGTATATAATAACACATAAAATATATATATTGTAAATCAATTATAAACAAAAAAAATCACACATTCAATACTTTTTTAAGTTGTTAAAATTAATCATAATAAGGTATTAGCTATTGATTTTATATTTTAATTCAATTTTTTTCTTTTTTTGTGTTTGAATTATTAGATTGAATCTGTTCAACTTTAAAAATATTGAATTGTTCAACTTTTTAGTTTGGATTTTAACCTTCTTGTTCGATTTAATTTAATAATTTTTATTGTTAAAAACATTCAATTTTATTAATTAATAAATTAATTTTTATTAATTAATAACTTCTTATAAACTAAAATTAATAAATTGATTTTTATTTAGCAATTTTTTCTCAATTAAACTGCAAAATTTTCAATTGATAAGAATCATCTTTTCAAATTCTTTAAGTTTATTAAATCTTTATCCGAGTTTGTTAACTTTTGGGTTAATTACCAAAAAAAGCCAAAACTTTCGTCAATTTTTCAATTATAACTCAAACTTTAAAAAGTAGTAATAAAATGCTCAAACATTCAATTTTTTTTCAATTTTACCTCGACGTTAGCCTTTCCGTTAAGTTTGTTATCGTAGCTTATTACGTATTTAAGAAACCTTAACTATTAATACATGTCAATTAAAATTAACACAATAAATGAAGATTAATGAAACGACGTTGCTTGAAAATGACATAGATCAGATTATGCAGCTCCAACCACCTTACGTTTTGATTTCAATTTTTCTCTTCGTTTTCAATTTGTTCTCTCGATACCTTTACTCTTCAATTTTTAGATTATACAGCCCTGATGCCCTCGTACTAAGGACATCAAGAGAACGAATTAAAAACGAAAAGTTTACTGGTGCAATATGCTATAATGCAAGAGTAGTTCAGAGCGTTAAAAGAACCAAAAAAAAAATAAAGAGCTAAGGGTATCAGGAAAATAACATATAATGTCTGGCTAAAATTTAAAAAAATTGAAAATTTGAGCATTTAATTATCACTTTTTAAAATTTGGGCTAAAATTGAAATTTTTTTAAAAATTTAAGTATTTTATTGCTACTTTTGAAAGCTTAGATTATAATTGAAAATTTGACAAAAATTTAGACTTTTTTTAGTAATTAATTTTAAATATTTTAAATCTTAAATTTATTGTATTATGGTTTAAATTTCGAATTGATTTTTAAAAAGTTTTTTCGAATTTTGTAATAAGATATTATCGACTATTTTTTATTCCATTTTTTAATTCAAATGGTTTTCATTTTTTTTATACGTTGGAATCCAATTCTATTCTACGACATTCGATTTAGGTCTAATAAAATAGCCACCGAATAACACGTGTATGATCCGTACATCGCAAATCGGAAATACGGAAAGATTCAAAGTGAGAGAAGAATTCACGTACCGACAGAGAAACCAGAAGGAAAGAGGACATGTGGGGTATTCTTGGATGGTTATTGAACTTCGTGCTACTTATGGCTGTCATGGGCATCGTAGGATTTCAGGTGCAATCCTTCTTCAAGCTCTTAATTACTGTCTGTGACTCACTATCTGGGTACACAAGACCAGAGAGATGAGTACTGAATTGGGTTTTCCTCTAAGAAATTTGTGTTTTTCATGTAATTGTTTATTGAATTTCGTTTTCTTTCTAAGAAGTTTGTGTTTTTCATGTAATTGTTTATTGAATTTCGTTTTCTTTCTAACAAGTTTGTGTTTTTCATGTAATTGTTTATTGAATTTCGTTTTCTTTCTTTTGGATGCAGCTCATGAACTTGACGGATCTTGAGACTGATTATATAAATCCTTACGACTCGGCGAATCAGATAAACGCGGTTGTATTGCCGGAGTACATAATTCTAGGATTGCTGTGCATGTCATTTCTGTTTACAGGACATTGGTTTATGTGCCTTTTGTGTGTGCCTTGCGTATACCACAATTTGAGATTGTAAGTTTCTAAATGCCATGACTTTCTGAGAATAGCACCTGAAAATTAGATTATCACTTCAAATGCGGGTGGTTTGAGCATTCCATTTGTGTTTTCTTGTGGTCTTACGTTTTTGCCACAGCTCCACAGAAAAGTCTAATTAAGAATTTATTGTATATCCGTATCTCTAATATCATTTTGCATTTTAACTTTACTAAAATAGTATTCATTGCAATCTACACATTGTAAATAAGATTCAAAATTAGTACTAGAGATAAAGACAAGCATTTATTTAGATTTTTTAAACATTTTATGAAACATTAGTATGATATAGGCTAACTTGTTGGCCATTTATAGGAACCCACTAAAAGTTGAATTCATTAGGATTTAAGTTACCATTACTACCTTTTTTAAAAGCGCTGAAGTTTTACGTGATATCATATATAACAACAAGGGCTTACTTAATGTGCAATTCAAACCTTTAAGAAACTTTAGCATGTTTTAAGAAAGTTCCTTTTTCTTTTGGTAATTAATGTTTGAGAAGTTGTTGTGCTTGGGCAGATGTTTAAGGATAAAAAGTAAAGCATAAATTTGAGAAAATTAGTGAATTTTGGAAGATCCTGCTGATAAACATACTATGTCAGCATCTTAATTTAACAGTATAATCAATGTGTTCTTCTGAGTTAATTGTCAGGTACATACAGAGACAACACTTGATTGATGTTACCGAGATCTATAACCAGATGAATAGGGAAAAGCAGAAAAGGTTTTTTAAGCTTGGTTATCTTGTCATTCTTCTAGTGATCTCCATATTCTGGTAATTTCAAAGGTTCTCTTTCATTGGTACTACTGAATTGATTGCTTTTCTTGTCTTGCGATTTCTGGTGGTGGCTGATTAGATATTGATGCCTGCTTTTATATTAGGTTGCTTTGGACAGTTGGAGAAGAGGGGGATTAATCAGGAAGAGCTATTCTCAGTCTAAGTTAGCCTCGGTGAGTTCTTCTAATTCCTTTACTTTTACCCATCTATATTTTTGCTTTAGGAAGTAAGTTGATGACTCAATCCATTAAGAGGGTTCACGTGAATGCACTTTTTGATGATATTCTCTACAAAGGACATTGACTCCCTCCCGAATTTGGGAACCCATATTTGCAAACATGTCCTGAATTGCTTATATCAATATGCTGGATCCTGAACAATTGGTAGTGTTGGTGAATAACAATTCAGTAAATGAGGCATGTTGTGGTATGTGATCAAGTTGTGTAATAGCCGATCCAATTATGAACGCAATCAGTGTCTGTTAAAGTGTTCCGACTGCATTAGGAATAGCATTGTGCAGATTCGATCAAAATTGAATTTGTCTGTTGTCTGCATAATCTGCTCAAAATTAATCGGAGAGAACATGGTATTTTCACATTGGTCACATTTCTGGGCCTACCGATCAATGTAAGGTTGTATAATTTCAGCATCAATTGTCATAGAAGTGTAGAAAGTATAAGCAGCTTCTGAAATGATGGCAAAATTCATACTAAACTGCAAGTGGCCAATAAATGCTCTTCTTTGGATCTCTGTCATAACATCTGACCCCATTTCTGTTACTGTTTTTGACCTTTCAGGTTTTCTCGTTGATGGAGATACAGGCTTAAGGACCATGAGCATAGGGATTCTACAGAACTAGAAGCACACACGTGCTCATGTACTTTTGATGCTCATAAGTTCCTGCATTAACAGACAGAAAAGGTTGACCGCCGTGCAAATGGCATTAGTCATAGCATTTCGTTTTCTCTGTTCTCTAATCAAATTTAGATTTCGATACTTCCCATTAAATTATGGTGAATTGTTGGTTACTACATCGATCATTTGTAATAAGCCAAGTTGATGAACTTCTTGTTTGGGCAGAATCAATTTTCCTTAAAACATATGTAGCAGTGACAATGGTCAAGTCTGAGTTAGGAGTGGCAGTCAAGTTTGAGTCCGTCTCAAATTCCAAAAGTTCTAGAAAAATAACATCCTTTTATTTAAAACATATCGTTTTTTATTTTTAAACATTTTTAAATAAAATTTTTAATTTTATTGTTTCTATTACCTTGTTTTATATTTTATATTATATATTGTATTATTTATTTTTATATTTTTATATGTATGTATTTTTTTATTATTATCTTTTATATCTTTTTATTTTATTTTATTTTATTTATTATTATTATTTTAATTTAATAACCAACCTCTTAAAATTTTTATAAATTGAGTCAAAAGATTATTTTTATTGATGCGATGTATCTACTAAAAATATTTTTTTTACTTAGGGTTAATTATAAAAAAATCTCAAACTTTATTCAGTTTTATAATCATACCTTAAATTTTAAAAGGTGGTAATTAAATATTTAAATATTTAATTTTTTTCAATTTCAGTCCATTATTAGCATCTTCGTTAGCATTGCTGACCTCAATTGCCACATAAAAAAAGATACCCTTAACATTTATATATGTTATTTATATATGTTAGACTTAATTAAACTATCTAATTAGGTTTCAATAAATTTTGAACTAAATTACATCATTTTAATTATATATTAACTAAAACTAAG
The DNA here is from genome assembly GCA_027568915.1 of Erythroxylum roraimae. Lineage (NCBI taxonomy): Eukaryota > Viridiplantae > Streptophyta > Magnoliopsida > Malpighiales > Erythroxylaceae > Erythroxylum > Erythroxylum roraimae. The sequence continues at coordinate 23,338,829 of JAOSBL010000009.1, forward strand.
GTAATAGCCTTTAAAAAACTGGTAAAGTTATTCTTTTGTGATATATATTAAATAAACTATTAAATGTACATAATAATTTATAAATTATATGTTTTATATAAATTATAGTAACAAGTCGATCACTTGAAATTATATATAAAAAAAACTTAATTCAAATAATATTTATAAATTTAGTGTATTTTTATTCTCATATTCGTCATCCTCTAAGTTATCTTTCTATTCTCGTATTCTCAAACTATTATGATTTGAACCTGAGACTTTAATTGTAACGAAATCAATTCACGTGATATTTATTAATCTTATTTATATTTTTTATTTCCCAATTTTCAAAGTCACAAAACGGAAGTCATTTAATCCAGACGTATTTTTTTTATTTAAAGCTAATATCTTTAATTATTAATAACAAATTATTAAGATAAATTAAATAAAAAAATTGACCGTGTCAAATATTTTACAATTAAATTGATAGAATCGATTTAATATGTTAATCATTACAAGTAATATTAATCTGCTCCTGAAAAGAAATTAGTAAAATAAGTGTACCACAATAGTTTAAATCGTAAAACAAGTTATGAATCTCCTAATTCAAGAGAATATAGATTTAGTCAATGTTTTAAAAATTGGATCGGATATCAAATCGGTCGAAGAAAAGGTTTAAGGTTTAAAGATTCAATCAGTAGTGAACCACTATAAAACTGGTATATAATAAATAAGAAGTAAAACTTATAAGGATAAGTACAAATAAAATATTTTATTAAAATAAAAATACACCAATGTTTATTATTATATATGAATTAATAATAAATAAATATGAGTCTAATATAAATATTAAAATAATAATAAAAATCAAAATTGTATTTTTGAAAGAAGTTGTGTTTCATCATCGTCAAAAGCTCCAAATTTTTCAACGTTATTTAAGGATTCGTAAATTATGCTTTCATCTAAAGTATTTGCATCAACTTTTTTTATTGCATTAAAATAAATTACAAATTAGTAATGTATGAAATTATTCTCAATTGTAAACTTATAATACAGTATAATTTTAACTTAAATATGA
>JAOSBL010000009.1:23359894-23370765 GCA_027568915.1 Erythroxylum roraimae
CCGGCCCGCCGTTATCTGTTTTGCAGGTATTTCATAGCCAGAGTTGCGTAGATCATGGATCCAAACAACGACGTCCATCCTTGGCAAGATCAGGCTAAACCACCAATTAAATTTATTTTTAAGAATTTATTTATTAATTATTTAAAAATAAAAAACACATGCTAATATGATTTCACACCCCCAAATTGCTCTATCATCATTTGTAGAAATCCTTAACTTTAACCAAACAATTCCTGAATCTTAAACTACTAATCATGAAATCCTTCACAGAGTTACATTATTCTTGTTTGGATTTTTTCATGTAGTTACATTCTTAAAAGATTCCATCTTTAGTGAAATCCTAAAGAAGATTGAAAATGATGTTCAAACTCTATCTTTTGGTTTTGGCTATAGTTTTAGTATAGTCTTTTAACCCAAGTTTTAGCAGTGATTTCCTTAGTTTGATCATCTTTAAGGCTGGTCTACAAAACCTTTAGTCTAAACTAAAATTATGGTCAAAAGATGATGACACCCCTACTATTAGGTCAATATCACATGCGATCCATAGGGTGACTATTTAGCAGGTTATATATAATAAAACTCTCAATGTCACAAGTACACAAATCATATCTTGTAGTATCAAAAGGTATCATTCCCACGAGGACTAGAGACACCTAAACAATTTGAATTGAACTTTTCCTAAGGTACTAAGAAATTGATTTGAGATAAAATAAATAACAAAAATTAAAACAAATAATAAAAAGATACAAAGAAGAATTGATAAGTGAACTGCCAATAAATTTGAGGTTGATCAAAGTTAAAGACTTAGGAACTATTCTATCCTTATTTTGTTTCACTTAATCTTGTTACTTCAATTTTTGTTTGATCCAAGATATCTTAAAGTTTTGATTACTCTCTTTCAAGATCTAATCAAATAACCCAAATTGAAGTTGATAGTTATAGATTTGTAATCTCTCAATTTACAAACTACTCCTAACTTGTTCAACTAGGTTTGAAGCAATCTTATAGATAATTAATTTGACAACTAAGATCTCTCTTCAATTGTTCATTAATATGATAATTGTACATCTATTAAGTTACCAGCTCTCATTGCACACTTTAACACTAATTACTTAACCAACTCTCTTAATTTATTATCAAGTATAAGCATGAAAATTATCACAAACATTTATTAATGTATTAAATAAGGTTCATAAAATAATTCAAGAACAATTCCTAATAGGGATCTACAAACCTATAATTATGTTAAACATCTTAGAAATCCAAATAAACATCCAAGACAATGAAAGAATTAAAGGAAAAAGAAGGAAAAACTAGTTTATGTCTTGAGCTCGAAATCTAGATTTTCTCTAAAGCTCTTCTTGATGTCTCCTCTTGATCTTCTTTGATTTGTTGGTTGCTGCTTCTTTTTTGTGTTTTTCATGTTCTACTATAGCGCATTATGGTTCTAGGGTTGTGTCTAGGATTTCCCCAGTTTGTTTGGTTCCAAAAATAGCTCTGAACCCTCAAAATACAAAAAAAAAAAAACTTGTATCTAGGAAGGTTACAATCGTGCTCCTGCTTCAGCCTCTCTGTCACGATCATGACACCTTTAAGCTTCCTCCATCTTCTTCATTCTTCAATTTCCTAATTTCCGACACTAAAAAATATGTCAAAAATTGAAACATAAAATTAAGATCCAATGCTCTAAACCAAACAAAAACTTAGAATACATAGAAATATTAACAATAACACAATTCTAAGCCTATGCACATGATAATCATCTAAGAAATACGTAAAAAAAAAACACTTAAACACGTATAAAAACATAATATAATCTACAACTATGAAAATCCCTAAACTTAAAAATTTTCTTGTCCTCAATCAAAACTAAAAACTACAAATATTCAAAACACATAAAACATATACAGTCACACAATCATGCAATAATACAGTAATGGTACAATGGCATCCAATCTTATAGAATGAACTCAATCTCAAACAAAAATCACTTAAAATGTGCCAACATACTAACTTATTCCTTTTATGTTTAAGTGCTTTGATATGAATATACATATCAATCAAAATATTACACCTATGGCACTTATAAGCATGCATTTATTATTATTGATCAATAAAAAAATCATTAAGTAAGCTTTCATGAAAATTCTTGCCATTGTTAAAAAATCAGTAGGTTTATTTATTATAACACCATTTTTTATATTTTATTTAATGATAACCTTCTTTTAAAGTGAAGGCAAATAATTTTTCATGAATGTCCCTCGGTTACTCAATTAGATCGTTGTTTATTTTGCTTGGTTAGAGTGTTATTCTAGCCCTTTAATGGGAAGACAAATATTTTTTCGTGAATGCCCCAGTTATTCAGCTATATCATAACTCACAATTAGCTAGCAACTTTATTCTTAACCTACTTTTTTTATAAAGGGCCACCGGAATAATTATTTTTATTTATGTTTTTAGCCTGCCTTATTTTTTCTTAGTTAATCAGTCTCATGAAAGGATACTAATAATGCTAACTAATTCAATTGACTATAATTATAAATGTATAAAAAACAAATTTCCTAAAGTGAAATAATAGGTGTCATATCCTAATCAATATACATATTCATCCAAAAATACTTCAAACATAAAATTCACAAGTTACTTCCCTTCACAAATTAAATGACTAAGTTCAAAGCTAAACTAATTCCAGTAAATTCTTGCTATTGCCACATTCATATAATGCACACATCATAATACAAATCTAATAAAAACTATACAATATAAATGAAAAATTCACACATAATTGATATGCAAATGCATATACATCCCTACACTTGAACAATATATTTTTGTTAATATGGAAAACAAAACAATACATATAAAGATAAATAAAAATAAAGCAAAAGTTAGAGCAAGAATCCTTATAGTGTTTGTATGGTGATAGTATGGGCGATGGAATTTGGAGACACTCTATACCATAAAATCCCAAAAATCCACTCCTTACAAAAGAAACATAGAAAATATCAAAAATATAAAATATAAAATAAAATAAAAATCCTAATTCTCGAGTTGTCTCCCAAGTAGTACTTATTTTACATCATTAGCTTGACGTACTCTACCTTCTACCCTCAACCTAGGTCTATATAAGTGGTTTGGTGCCACCATTTTCTCTATATGGCAGTTTAGTAGTCTGCAAATAAGCTACAGTTTCAAGATAATGAGGAGGACAAAATTGATGAAATTAAGAAAATTAATTAAGTTTAGTAATGTCCTTTTTGGTAACAAACTGTCAATAAAATAGGGAATGTTGAAACTCTTTGAATCGCTTATCAAATCCAACAATTTTTGCTTTACGAAGGTGAATTGTTCTTCTTCCTCTGCAATCACCCTCGTCCCTCTTCTTCTTTCACTTTTTAAGTAGAGACTTCCTTGTCTTCTTTAAGCTCTATGTCCTTTGTCATATGTTCCTATTCCTCTTCTTCATCGGCTACTTAAACAGAGACTTTCTTGTATTCTTCAAGCTTTATGTCCATTGTCATCTATTCCTCTTCCCCTTCTTCATCCGCTTCTTAAACAAAGACTTTCCTAGCTTCTTCAAACTCTATGTTCTCTGTCCTCTGTCCTCTATTCTTCTATTTCTTTTTAAATGGCAACTTCATTCATATTATTAATCTTTTTCTCTTTATCACTCTGAGACATTAATGGGCTCCAATGGCATGCTATATCTAGTTTATTGTCTTTGGCCAAATTAATACTCTCTTGGAAGACTCGATGGCTAGCTTCACTATTGTCAAAATCTTCCATTAAAGATTCAAATGAAACGTAATTGTTCATTGCATCAGCATAAGAGTTACTTTATGTTGAATTATCACTATGCTCATAGAACATATTTTGAGACAAGATTTGCAAGCGATATGGGTTCTCCCACATATAATCCAGTGCCCAACATTGAAAATTATGGTGGTTACCCCACAAATTTCACAACACGAGATGGATATCGGTTATGCTTTTGTGTCACTTAGAAGACTCCTAACATTCCTTGTTAATAATGCATTGGTAGGTTAGTCCATTAGAACCTCTAAGTTATGAAGATTATAGGAGTGGTTCTTTATGAATCTACCAATTTAGGCTTCCATCCTCATCTTACTTTCCTATTTGTCCACCTAGTCTAGTAACTCGTCATCCTTAGGGTTAAACATGTCTGTTATCTTCCAAATATGACTCCAAGAATTCAAACCTATCCTGTTGGAAACTTAATAGACCTTGTCACTTATGTAATCTCCCATATTGTTAATCCATGAATAATTTGGGTGGTACTATCACCCAAGATTATATGTGTTATAGTAATTCCCATCCATGTTGTAATGCCTTCAACTGGTTGGAAGAAAGAAATTTTCATGTTATTTAGTTTTAAGTTGTTGTAAAATATTTTTATTTTTTTGTTCTTTTTTCATTTAAGTATCTGCACTCACATAAGAAAAGTATCAAATCCTTAGGTAAAAGGAATTCAAATAGCATAAGATGCTAAAATTCCTTGAAAATAGCACCAAAAACTTGTTGAGCAAGTTAATATAAAACTCTTAACACTGCAAGTATACGAAGCATATCTTGTAGTATCAAAAGGTATCATTCCCACAAGGACTATAGACACCTAAACAATTTGAATTGAATTTTGTCTAAGGCACTAAGAAATTAATTTAAAATAAAATAAGTAACAAAATTTAAAAAAATAATAAAACAAAACAAATAAGAATTGATACGTTAGCTACCAATGAATTTGCGTTTGGTCAAACTTAATACTTAGGAACACTTCTATCCTTATTTTGTTTCCCTTAATCTTGTTAATTCAATTTATGTTTCATCCAAGATATCCTAAAGTTTAATTACTCTCTCTCAAGATCCAATTTAATAACCCTAATCGAGTTTGATAATCATAGATTTGTAATTTGTCGATTCATAAACTACTTCTAAGTTATTCAATTAGATTTGAAGCAATCCTATAGATAATTAATTTCACAATTAAGATCTCTCTTCAATTGTTCATTAATCTGATAATTGTAGGTCTATTCAGTTGCCAACTCTTTTTGCACACCTTAACACTAATTACTTGACTCGCTCTCTCGATTTATTATTAAGTATGTGCACGACAATTATCGCAAACATTCATCAATGTATTAAATTTAAAAAGAAATAAGGTTCACAAAACAATTCAAGAACAATCCCTAATAAGGATCTAGAAACCTGTGATCATTTTAAGCATCTTATAAATTCAAATAGACATTTAAGACAATGAAAGAATTAAAGGAAAAAGAAGAAAAAACTAGCTTACGTCTTGAGCTGGAAATCTTGAATTTCTCTTAAGCTCTTCTTGATGTCTCCTCTTGATCTTGTTTGACGTGTTGGCTTTTGCTTCATTTTTGTGTTTTTCATTTTCTTTTATAGTGTATCAAGGATCTAGAGTTTCCCCACTTTGTTCGATTCCAAAAATAGCCCGCAACCATCAAAAAATGAAAAAACTCACGCTTAAAGAAACTTCGGTCACGATTGTGACCTTGGAGTCACAATCATACTCCTGCTTCAACCTCTTTGTCATGATTGTGCTCAATTATGCACAATCGTGCCACCTTAAAACTTCCTCCATCTTCTTCATTCTTCAATTTCTTGATTTCCAACACTTACAAACGTATCAAACACCTTTTGAAACATAAAATTAAGATCCAATTCTTGTTCTAAACCAAACAAACACTTAGAATGCATACAAACAATAACAACAACAAAATTCTAAGCCTGTAAACATGATAATCATCTAAGAAATACTTAAAAACACACTTAAACACCTATAAAAACATAATATAATCTACACCTACTAGTGACCAAGCTAATTCTGGATAGCTTCCCTCTTTTGGGCAGATTAGTCATGAAATTTTAAGGCTGTGGTAACTTCAACTTATGTCCTTTTCCAAGAACAAATTCATAGGGACAATAAACCTAGGTCTTTTTAGGCTTGGGGGTTTACAAGTTGTTGACTTGAGTAATAATAATCTCTTAAGGACAATCCCTACTAATTTTTTCCAATAATGTAGGTCATTGAGAACTGTTTCGTTTGTTAGGAATAATCTTAGAGGCCAGATTCCTAATTCTTTGTGCCCGAGCCTAAAACTATCAGCTATTGATTTTTCTTCTTATTAGTTATCTGGGGAGCTACCATCTGGGTTAAAAAGGCGAGGGGGTGGTCAAATTGAAGATAGAAGAAGAAGAATGTAAAATAATCAAAGAAATAGTAAGCAATTAAATCAAAGATAGAGGAAGAGGAATAAAGAATTATCATAAAAATAAGGGCTGATGAAACACAAAGATAAGCATTTAGGATTTAAGGATTTATTAAGTTAGGATTAGAGATTTTTGTAGATGGTTTTAGGGTAATTTGGTGTGTGAAATCAAATTAAGATTTATTTTTCAAAATAATTAATAAAAATTCTTAAAAGAATAAATTTAATTTGTATATGACACATCAGCTACCAAGTTGATCTCTAAGTTTATTTGGCATGCCTCATATTCCATTATAATAGGAACGTTAAATCTAACTAACAAAAACATGATGAAGTGACTCTTTTTGAAGCAAATTATCCTAGTATGAAAACATTATGGGGTAAATTGATATCAGAAATAATGAAAAGGGCTTTTTTAGACTTTTGTTAAAACTATTGCTGGTTTATTCCCTATAATATTAGTGAAAAAATAATTTAAAGGCATTCTTCATCTTACGCATATTCAGATGTGTATGATAAAGTCTATGGGATAAATATACATTGCAAATGAAATTATTATAAGATTCATATTGCATTCATGTATTATCCCTAAATTATTCCTAGTTATTTGAGACTGCACATTAATAGAGCATAAAAAGACTAGCATATGTTATGTTTTTCTTATAAAGGAATAAGCTAATTTTATAGACTAAAATACAGAGATACTTAAACAAAAATACGGGTGCTTGCTAAAGAATAAGTCCACTGAACTAACTCCATATGAGAAATTCATTTGGAGCATTACTTGCATGTCTATAGAAATTCTAATTGTGATCATTGTATAGTGATCCTTTAACTTGAGATCTCCATAGTTATCTTATCTAAGGATTGCTATGTTTTGATATTGTTTATGACCTATTCTAGTCAATAATATCTCAGTCAGTAGTAATTGGATGTAACATGAACTATATAGAAGTAGTTGAGTGATCAATATAGGATTCATCTCTCTAAAGTAATTAAGGAGAATGCTCCATTTTTCTCGATTACTATTGATTTAAAAATCCTTGGCCAAGGTGGAATGAAACTTGTAAAATAGTTTACAAATGTTATTAATTGAATCAATAGCTAATGGTGGAGTAACATGATTGGATAACATTATATGATGAAAGAATTGAATTATACAGAAAAATTATACATTAAAAGGTTAGTCAAAACCACTTTGACATTCTTAAATATTTTGGTGGTCATGATGAGTTGCTAGACGCCAACCTTGATCTATGGATATACAATTTTTTATTAGAGAATTAAAAATAAATTAAAGGAGTTTAATTTATCTAATCTTAAATATGATTCAGGGTTATAATTTATATCTATTGCCGACATATTTAGGAACTTAATGGATTTCACACAAAGAACGTGTTGAAAAATATGTTTGGGCATTAGAATAATGTATTTCAAAGTTAAATTTGAGCTTGTTTGGTTTTTGGATTAGATGTAATCCAATTCTAAATTGACCATAATCAAAAATAATTTAAAAAGGTTTTAAATTCAAAAGCAATTTCAAACTTAAGTCAGTATTTTTCTCAATTTGACTATCATTAATAATTATATTGATTCCAAATTTAATTTTAGAAAAGTAGTTTCATACTTTTCTAAAATTAGAATTAGTTAGTTTATATTAGATTATAATTAATTAATTAGACTCCTTAAAATTAAGAAAAATGTTTTGTTAAGTAATTAAGAAAGGTGTTTCAAAATTAAATTTATTTATTTCAAATTGATTGATATAAATTAAATTTATGGCTTTTAAAAGAATTGTTATTCAATTTATTTAGAAATTTTTTCTTTATTTATGAATAATAAGTTTCTTGATGTAAACAAATGTATTTCTCTTGGTTAAATTGTGAAAAGTGCTTTTATTAATTAATTATCAAAAAATGAACTTTCTTAATATTTTTGAAAGTAATGTTCTAATTTATTAAGGAAAGACTTTCTAATTAATTAAGAAATTAATCTCTAAATAAATAATATAAAAGAATTTCTTAATTATTTAAGTGTTTTATTTAATTTTGAAAGTAATTCTCTTTAATATTAAAAAAGTATTTTTTTAATCAAGGAAAAGCAATTTCTAATTAGATTAGAAATATTTGTCTAATTTGATTAGAAGTTCTTACTGGTTGAATTTTAAAAAGGAGTTTTTCTAAATTATAATGAGTAAGAAGCAAAATTTATTGAAAATTATTTTCAATTATATTTTGTTAAAGGATTCAGGATAATTGGAAATAGTTTCTAATTGGATTTGAAAATTGTTTTCAAATCAAATTAAATTTTATTTGGAATAGGAATTCATTTATTTAGGAATAAATGAGTTTAATCAAATTATGAAGATCAATAACTAAAATCAAACAAAGCATGATGTTTTATGCATATAATTTGATTATGTGTGCATAAGTTGCATACTTTATTTTTATGTTTTATATATATATATATATGTTGGATTCATATTAAATTGCATGTTTTACGTATATGATATTACTACATGTAATTTTGTGTTCAATAAGACAACTAAAATTAAGTCCCATGTTAAAATATTAAGTACATATTAAGAACATGATTATTGCCTTCCATTGTTTTAATAATAAACCAGAGTTATATGTATTGTTAGGCTTGTTGAGCAAACTCAAGGCCGCTTTAATTTGAATATATTTAGTCTTATAATAGTGGGTCATTCTTAACTAAATTTGTATTGTTTGAATGAGTAAACTCTTGATCATATGAATTTAGAAGCAGATCTAGGAATAATATATATGATATGTTTTGACAGGGGTTGTTACCTAATGGATTTAGGGTTCAATTGAGATGTGATGATAAAGTTATTGTCTACCTAGTTTAAGTTTTGTTCGTTTGCTAGTGGTGGTAACCAATTACATGATTAAAGTCCTGATCTTATTTGGTAGTCATGACATATAACCAATACTTGCTTTTCTTACATTTGTATTTTGTTCTGAGTAGAATTTTCCTTATTTAGTATAACCCAAATTCTTGGATATAGTTTATGTTTGAGAAGAGTTCTCAAAGTTAGAAAGAAAAGTTGTATGTCAATTATGCAATTTTGCTATTTATCACTATTAAGGATCTCGTAGTAAAGTTTTAGAGATATGTCAATATCATATAGATGACGAAATGTATGAGTATTTTGAGTTGACTAATATGTTTCATATACTTTGATGACAACAAGATGTATGTTAACATCATGATAACAAAATGCAAAAGGTTGTATGGAGTATAGTTGAAAGATATAGTACCTTGATAGAGTTGTTCCACTCAATTTAGCATACTAAAACCATAAATATGGGCATCAAGTAAAGGCTTTGTTATAGTATGATAATAGTTTTCATAAGAAGAAAATGATTGCAGGGCCTTTCTATCTCTATACAGATATAATAGAGATCATATGTAATTTTAATTCATACTTTTGAGTATTTAATAGTAAATTTGAATTTAACATTACTACAATGTTCAAAGTATGATAAGAATAAATTATTAAGTAAAATTATTTTATCCAATTTTATATAAATAATTTATATGTGTTGGATCAAAGGAGATTTATGCTTAACACAAGTGGCAAGAATACAATGTTGAATAATCAAGACTATCCTTTTATCAACGTGATGAGAATCATAAAATTATATAGAAGGATATATGTATCTTTTTTATTATGAATCATATGAAACTTATGAAACTTGCTAAGTTGAAGAATAACTAAATCAATCTTTAATGAAAGAATGAGGACAGTATTGAATTATTAAATCTTATACATAAGATATATTAGATTTGATAACAATTCATAAAAGGATAATACTTGTATTTCATTAGAAGTGCTAATGTGTTCATGCGATATATGTATATGTATTAAATGAAATATTCATTTAAAATTTTGAAAAGTTTAAATTATTTAAATCTGAGTAGAAATTAAGTATTAAGAATGTTGAAACACTTCGATGAGATTGATGCGGTGAGTTTAAAATTTTTGGCTATCTATAGGGAATGAGATTCTCTAGTGAATACCTTCACAAATAAATTCCATAAGAGTATGAATTTATATAAGGAAGAAAGTACAATATGAGATATTGTATGATGCAATATTATTTCTTTTATAGCTATGCCTAATACAATAACTTATCTTTAATAGTTCCAATTAAATCAATTAACATGATTTCGTATTAGATATAAAATGCTAAGACTTTGAAGAGTCAAATTTAATGGTTTTGAGATATGATGCTCACTTAAAGCATATATTATCCACTAAGTCTTGAACTAAATTAGATAATAGAAGGTTATGAGATATCCAAAATGGCTGGATATAATCTTACAGACCTATTGAACAAAAAGCTTGTTTCAATGAATACTTATAGGAGAATTCACTACAAGAAAATCGTCTATTCCCGACGGAATATTCCGTCGGGTAATTGAACATTTCCGTCAGCGATTATCATTTTCGACGGGAAGGGACGGAAAGATGAACCGTCGGTAAATAGGCTGACGCTATTATATACCGACGGCTAGTAAACCGTCGGTATAGTGTCAACGGAACTCCGACGGAAATGTTTCCGTTGTTCTTATTTTGCGACGGACATAAGA
>JAOSBL010000009.1:23414979-23442127 GCA_027568915.1 Erythroxylum roraimae
CAGTGTTTGCTCTTCTTCCTTACTCTTTGCATTTGATTTTAATTAAATTGGTTTTGTGTGAATTAACTTCTGATTTTGTTGTAGAGTTCTACGAAAAGCTTTTGAGATCTATTCAACCCCCCTTCTAGATCGATTACAAACCTAAATGCTATCACTTTATGAGAATAACACCTGAAAATTAGATTATCACTTCAAATGTGGGTGGTTTGAGCATTCCATTTGTGTTTTCTCGTGGTTTTTCCTTTTTGCCAAAGCTCCATAGAAAAGTCTAACTATGAATTTATCTGTATCTCTAATTTCATTTTGCATTTTAACTTTACTAAAATAGTATTCGTTGTACTCTACACATTAAAAATAAGATACAAAATTAGTGCTAGAAATGAAGACAAGCATTTATTTAGATCATTTAAACATTCTAAATGATCAAGTCAGTTCTGTCACTTTCACCGATCAAGTCAGTTCAGCATTTTCTTTTAATTTTTGCAGTTTGCACAGATAAGAAACGAAAAGACTATTGACCTTTAAAAGATCATTGAACACGTTTTTTTTTTTTGAATTACAAGGAAACATAAACAAACTAAAAATAGTGCAAATTGTGGCGGTATAACGCGCCGTAGGCGTCGCGGAGGAGACACTCCAACTTGGATGATAGAAGCCCAAGCTTTCCTTATTGGCTCACTGCTCCTATTTTGAAACTCCATCCTTGTTTGGATTAGGATGGTAAAACGATAATAGTTTCGGGTCTAAAATCACCGAATTGAATGATCATATTTATAAATTGTTCAATTCCTACCACAAATTAGTGTTGTTTTGATTTTGATCTTTTAAAATTTTAAAATTAAAATACTATATAATACATAATTAAACTCAACGTTTACAACAAAATATAGAACAGATCTTAACATTTTGAATATTAAAATTAAACCTCAACAATTTTTGCAAAACTACATCTTTTTGGATTTTCAATTGATATCAGAGTAAGGTTTATTGAATCAGAAGTTGGTACGTCAAGTTGGTACAGATCCGTACTTCACAATTATGGCTACTAGTGAACAAGAATCAATCACTAGGCCACCGTTATTAGATAGTTCAAATAATCCTGCGTGGTAATCACATATGAGAGTATTCATTCAGGCACACGGAACAAAAGCATGGAATTCTGTTTTAAATAGCTGGACACATCCAGTGACGACTGATAAAAAGGGAGAAGTAGTACTTAAAGATTCATATAAATGGACAAAGGCTGAAGAAGAGGGAGCGTTTGAAAATTCCCAAATCTTGCGTGTCATCTTCAGTGCAGTTGATGAAGGTCACTTTGCTATCATATCAGCTTGTAAATCGGCGAAAGAGACATGGGACACTCTATAAATGATACATGAGGGATTAAAATCTATGATAACCTTAAAATTTCAAATGTTAGCCCCTAGATTTGAAGATCTAAAGATGGATAAAAATGAAACTTGAAACTATCGGAGATTTCCATGAGAAACTGTGTGGCATTGCAAACTAAGCACATTAACTTGGGAAAAATATTCAAATATGAAACTTGATAAGAAGATATTAAGATCATTGCCTTCGAGATTCATACCGAAAATTGCAGCCATCAAAGAAACCCATGATATCAATGAATTATCTTCATTGCCTTCGAGATTCATACCGAAAATTGCAGCCATCAAAGAAACCCATGATATCAATGAATTATCTTTAGATAAGGTAATTGAAATTTTTACCAACTTTGAGATAAATTTGTTGAGAGATAAACAAGAGAAAACAAAGGATTGGCATTGCAAGTTGAGATTGGAAAAGCCGTGGATGATTTAGGAGATGAATCCGATGAGAATAAATATATGGTATTATTGACAAGAAATTTCAACAAGTGATTAAAGAAGTTGAAGAAAGATAGACCTAAGTTTAAACAAAATGGTGGGAACTCATCAAATAATAATTTCAAACAAAAAGCTAGAACTCAAAAGGATGAAAGAAAGAAGAATAAAATTCAATGTTATGAATGTCAAGGCTTTGGATATGTGCAAGCGGAATGTATTAATACGTTGAAGAAGAGAAAAGAGAAGCCTTATACGATTACTTAGAGTGAGAATAAATCTGAAAGTGAATATGGTAGTAAAGAGGAATTTGTGAGTAATTATGCTACGTTAGTTGCTTTATACAACAGAAATCCAATTGCTTACTTAACAACTACCAGAGAAGAAACTGAGGGGGAAAACGATGATGAATCAGTCTAAAATTCTAGAAAAAACACAAATGAATCAGTATATAGTTTCGTTTCAGATTATGACAGTGATGATAGTGATTTGGAATACAAAAGGGAAGATATTTGCAAGGCTTATGAGTTTATTAGTATACAAAATGGGTCCAAGCACGTAAGAAGAATGAGAAGCTAAAGAAGGAAAACTTTACCATGAAGAACATCATTCAAGATTTAGAGAAGTTTTTATTTACAATAGATGAGGTTAATGAAATAAAGTTGAAGCTGCTTAGTACAAAAAAAGGAATAAGAATGATAAATAAAGGTACCGAAAAGTTTGAACAATTGTTGGAAATTGGTAAGATTAAAGGAGATTTTCAAGGTATTGACTATAAAGGTGAATGTTCTGAGTCGAATGATGGGAAAAATGGTGCAAATAGATTTGTCAAAGGAGAAACTTCAAGGAGGAAAAGAAGTACTTGTCACTTTTGTGGGGAAACGAGCACATAAGGCCAAATTGTTATAAGTTGTTACAAATGATATTTTAGAGGGGTCAAAATCGAAAATCTAGATAATTTTCTATGAATTTCCAACAGTAGCTCATGTTATCAAAACATACTTGGGTTAGAAAAGGTTAATCACAAGCACTTGTAACTTTTAAATCTATGCGGGCTGCTTCACATAATGGTTGCTATTTTGACAGTGGGTGCTTACGTCACATGACAGGTGAAAGAAGTTACTTGATGGATTATCAAAATAGTGTAGATAGCCATGTTACCTTTGGTGATGGAAAGAAGGCTTTGGTTATTGGAAGAGGGACCCTATGTTGGATTGGCTCATTGGTGAGAGGCGTGTTGCTAGATAACAACAAAACCTTGAAGTCTTAGGTTCGAGTCGTGGATTCACCCAAGACCAAAGAGGACAATACCTTTGAAGGTTGGATGCCGCGGTATAACCCTCAAACACACGCCGGGGTATAACCCCCAAACACCGAAAGGTGGGGTGTGGGGTCCAACACCCTATGTGTGGATGGGCTACCACACCTCAAGAACATGCTTCATGTTGATAGATTAAAAGCCAATTTGGTGAGTATAAGCCAACTTTGTGATGATTAATTATTGGTTAAATTCACTAGTGATGAATGCAGGTATTAACCGAACAAGGAGAATGTTTTAAGAGTGGCAGAAGATCGACATACAATTGTTATATGTTGCAGATCACTATTTCTTGCAAATCAGCCTCATATGACAACAATATAAATCTTTGGCATCAAAAGCATGGTCATGTCAACTATGATCTTATTAACAAGTTGAAGAAATTCGAAGCGAAGAGAGGATTGCCCACAATGAACAATGATGACAAGACGATGTGTAGTGCATGCCAAATAGGTAAGCAGACAAGAGTGTTACACAATATTGAAGGTTCACAGCAGATTTTTTGATGGACTACTTACCATTCTTTTGTTAACGAAGTTGCATTGTTAAGGAAGTTGTTTTCTATCTCAAGTGTTGTCATTATTTATGTCTTTATTGTTTAAATCACTTGAGTTGTTTAATTCTTATCTTTATTTTCAAACGTTGTTATGAAAATTCTCTGTTGAAATTAGCAAGAGGTAATCATGCCGTTGTGAGTGATTTATTTTTACAGGTTATGAGGACGAGGGATAACGTCAAGGATAGGGTGAGTCGACTCTGTAATGTCTTAAGTAAAGCTATTGTTGTTCCTTAGTGAAAGTGATTAAGTTGAGGGCTTCGTAGACGTAGGCAAGATACTCCAACTTGCATTACCAGATCTCGGGTATTGATTTGTTTATTTCACATTTAATTTTTATGTTTTCGTTTGTGCTAGAGAATTTACAGTTGCCGATATAGTTGCTTTATATCAAGCAACCACAGATATAGTTCAAAGCAATTGCGACTAAACCAGAATTTTTACGAAATTACATCCTTTCAGATTTTCAGAATTAGTTTTCGTGTTTTTCATTTCAAATTCCCAAATAAAGAGACAAAAAAGAAAGAAATATCAACAAGCCAAAAATCTCCAAAGCCATTCTACATTTTATCCTGCTTTCTTTAGGCACTTGTCATGCCTCAAAACCAGATTCTACGTGTTATTCAAAACTCTTACAGCACTCCGCATCGAAATTAAAATTATTAACATATTGCTTATATCCAATATGTTGGATCCTGAACAATTGACAGTATTGGTGAATAACAATTCAGTAAATGAGGCATGGTGTGGCATGTGATCAAGTTGTGTAATAGTTAATCAAATTATGAATGCAAATGGTGCGACAGTTAAAGCGCTCTAACTACATTAGATTAGCATTGTGTAGATTCGATCAAAATTGAATATGTCTGTTATCTGCGTAATCTGCTGAAATATAATCGAAGCGAACATGGAATTTTCACATTGGTCAGTTTTTTGGGCCTACCGATGAATGTAAAGTTTTGACGCAGTTTGGAAATTAACATATTGCATTAGCTATTAGCTGATTTTATCAATGGTTAGTTAACAACGGATTAATGTAGTTGATTTGACCAATAGATAACATCAACTGTTTATTTAAAGGTGCTTGATAAAATTAGTTATTTATTATTAGTTGTTTATGTATAAAATGACATATAAGGGTATGACTTAAAAAAATTTATAAGAACAAGAACAAGAATATTGTTGTTTATATCTTAGTATTTCTTTGAATATTCTCGTAAAGATTTAGATAGAGCAAAAGAAGTCAACTTCATTCTTTTCTCAAATATCTTCCATGGAACCTTAAAAACACCGAAAACTCTCTCAATACAACTTCTCAATAATGAATGAGTTCGATTAAAAACTTCTCAAGATCCTCTTAGATTTGCAAGGACTAACTAAAGAACTTAAGAAATCACTAAAATGCCATTAAAAATGAGCTTTAAAATGAGTCTGGTCAAATTACACCAAGAGTTTTTTCTCAAATGCAACATTAACAAGCTTAATATGAAATTGGGTCTTTAAAAATGATATCGATTTAATTTCTAATTTAAGAAAATATAAAATTTTGTTATTCTAATTTTAAAATTTTAAAAATTGAAACTATATATTTAATATATTAAATTAAAATAAAATTATTTTGAAAATTTTGTTTATATTAATCTCTTAAATTTTAAACTTAGATAAAAATAATTAATTTAAAATTGACTTATTAATTTTAGATTGAATTGAATTGAATTGAATTAATTACAACATACAAATGATAATAATATTATATACTAAATATTGATATAAAAAGGGACGTAAATATCGGGTCTATACAAAAGTAATTAATGTAATATAATTAAAGATAATAAATTTAAAAATATTTAATTTTTTAAAAATTTAATTTAATGATTAACTTTTTAAAATTATATAAATTAAGTCAAGTTTATATCTTTATTTTTATCTTTATCTCTATCTTTTTTTTAATAATTTGTAATAACTTTTGGATATAATAAATTTTTAGTTCCTTACTTTCTCAGTTACTGGCAGAAAACGTTTCTCGTAATAGCGTTTTTAAAATTAACTAATTGAGTACAAACAGTTAAAATTTTTCAATCCGTCAAAAAAAAGACTGTAGGTCATTTATCAATCAAAGCTTTTATAATTTCGGCATCAATTGTCGTAGAAGTGTAGAAAGTATTAGCAGCTTCTGAAATGATGGCAAAATAATAAATGTTCTTCTTTGGATCTGTGTCGTAACATTTGAGCCATTTCTGTTAAAAAGTTGGATCTCTGTCGTAACATCTTAGCCATTGCTGTTACTATTTTTGACCTTTCAGGTTTTGTCGTTGATGGAGAAGAGGCTTCAGGACTATAAGCATAGGGATTCCATAGAACTGGAAGCACACACTTGTGCTTATGTACTTTTGATGTTCTTAAGTTCCCGCGTTAACAGACAGAAAAGGTTGACCACCAAGGGTGCAAATGGCATTAGTCATAGCATTTCGTTCTCTGTTTTAGATAGTTCCCATTAAGTTATAGTGAATTGTTGGTTACTACATCGATCATTTGGGCAGAAAATCAATTTTCCTTAAACATATAAAGCAGTGGCGAAGTTTAGTTAAGAATGTCAGTGGTTCAGGCCGAGTCGGGATAGGTCAGCACATAATATGACAGGTCACGGATTATATTTTTTTATAAAAAAACGTCAAAAATGATGTCACTTTTGAAATAAAGGTCAGGCCACGAGCCGGCCTATGCATGACTCGTGGCCCGATTAACCGGGGCAAAATTTGACATCCCTAAATTTAGTCAAGTTAGGGTGGCCTATGTCTATCCTAAAGTTCAAAAGTAACGAGAAAATGACATTATTTTAAATAAAATAATATTATTTTAAATTTTTAAATTTTTTTAATAAAACACACGTTGGGCCAAGCTATGGGCTTTTTAGTTCTGTTTAACTTAGATTTATGCCTTATATCTACCCAATTGAATTTTAGGTTAAGTACAGGCTTGAGTAGAAATTTCTCATTAGTAAGCCCGAGTATATATATCTATCAATCCAACTTTCTATGAATGGTTGAATTAGAAAAGAATTGGTAATATTTAAGTTAAAATCGAACGCAAGTTATTAATGTTGAACCAAAATAATCGGAATCTCAAACATGGAAGCTCAAAAAAGTCTATGTATAGTTTGGGCCACATTATTAAGCCCGTCTCTTACATATATATATATATAAAGGATAAGAATACTGTTAGAATTGTTATAACTCAAACTATATGGTAATGACTAATTCCAGGGCTCACTTATACTGCTACAGAGCACTTAATTAAAACCCAAAAGTAGGGATAGCATTTGGGCTTGGGCCCACATAGTCCCGCCCCACCGTGATTGACCAGACCTCTGCTTAAATTGGATAACTATAAGAAAAATGTCGTTGTTTTACAAAAAAAATTTCACGACATTTTCTATTTTTAACCTCCTTGTATTTTACCCAAATGTTTTAAAAATTAAACCGGACATCAAACTAGCAAAAGAAAAGGTTTAAGATTTAAAGGTTTAACTAGTATTAAATCATTATAGAATCAGTATATACTAAATAAGAAATAAAAATGATAAGAATAAGAATAAGTATAAAATAAAATACTTTATTAAAATAAAATTGAAAAATAATGTCTATTAATATATATAATTGACTAATAATAAATCTAATTATTTAAACTACAATTGAATCTAACATAAATTTTCAATAATAATAATTGCATTTTGATACTATAATTTATTTAAAAACTTATAATAGTTGAAGGATATTTAAAGAAAGTCAATAGAAAAGACTCTAAGTTTATTCTAATTTCTTTTTTAATGTCTTTTAAATATATTTTTTATATTTTAAATATTATTTTTAACACATTCTTAATTATTTTAAGCAAAATTACTCATATATACTAACTAATAATTTAATTTATTAGACAAATTTATGATCAAAATAATAATTAGATTGTAACAATAATAATTTAAAAATTTTCAATTAAAATATAAGAAGATAAATAAAGAATCTAAATTTTCACAAATATAATTTATTAGTGAGATTAAATAAATTTAGTATTTTTAAGAATAAAATAGTAATTAGTTCTAAAAATAATAACTTAAAATCAAATTTTTATTATAATATAAATATATAATATAATATAATTTTAGAAATATAAATTTTAGTTGAAAAGAACAAATTTATTGAAAATTTAAAATATTTATGAGTCAACCCTTTAAAATCTTAACTTCGTTATGGTCAAAGAGGAACTTAAATGTTGGTGGTGGGTCTCGCATCCTTAAAAAGACAGTGGGTCTCATATCATTAAATAGACCATTGGTCTCATATAACTTAAAAACGCTTACTTAACTGATTTTTAGAAAAATTGGGCGACCTTTAAAGAAATTGGTCAGTTTATTACTTAAAAGGTTGGTTTTCTCTCAAAGAGGTTACGAGCACAAACCGGACCAAAAATTTAGTACATTATGTCTTCCTCTATTTTAAAAATAAGCTTATTACTCATTTTAACCACCAGGAGTTTAAAATTCAAAAAGACCTTTCTATTTATTACTTTTTATTGTTATCGTCACTCTACTCTTATGGCCCAAAAAAAAACTGTAAGCTACCCAAACTATCCCGGGTTTTTTCCAGGGGAATGATTGCAGAGGAAATCAACTCTATTGAGGAAAAAAAAATAGAATTAGAGGAATTATCTCTAGTTTCCTCTTTTTTTTAATCTCAAAATGAATAAAGTCAACATGATTTGAAAAGGTTCGGAAGAAAAGTATTTATTATTATTTTTTCTTTTTTGTGAAATAATGGTAAAAAGTTAACTCGTAATCAAAAATTTGTAATTTTTTCATCAATTAACAATTAGATTGTACAATTATGAAAAATGACAGTTTTAATAAATTTTCTTTTTTAAAATTTTGTTTCATAAATAAATTTTTCCCATAAATTAACAATCATGAAGTATAATTGTGAAAAAAATGATATTTTTAGTAAAAAAATTTTTATTAACGGTCAAAATATAATTCAAGCTTAAAATAATTTTTATTTTTGAAATAAAAGGCATAATGAAATAAAGCAAAAAATATAGGGGTTTAATATATTTTGGTTAAAAAAACTAAAAGAGTATTTTTGTTCAAAAAAAATGCAACATGTACAGTTGTATTATGTCATGATAATACAGAGGTTAAAAAAGTAATTTTGAATTTTAAACTCCTATAATTGGTAATTAAAGAAGGTAATAAGTTTATTTTTAAATCAGAGGGAAGCATACGTACCAAAGAATTAAACACAGAGGAGTTGAATATCTTTTTGCCTTTAAAAAACAAATAAAATAGGTCGCGCTAAATCAGACTCAAATTCGGCCTGAACCGGGCCGCCATCTCTACCTAGAAGAACTTTGTGGAGTTAATTTAACATCTTGACAAATTAAATTTAATATTTCCACCTCCAGTTTCTTTTTTTTCCCCCCTTCTTCTGATCAACATCAAGCTTGTGGCTATTATAAATTTAATTACAAATAATATGAAATGTAATTCTGATAAATTGTTTACACTACAAGTTGCAATAGAAATTGTGTACTGCCGATTATGCAGTATAACGCAAATGTTATATCGTAGTTACAAATAATGTGAAATATAATTGTAATAAATTACAATAGCAACCCAGTCGGTTGACGTAGGTGGTACATGCCTTCGTCGCTTAACCAAGTGGTTGGGAGTTCGATCCCCATCTTTGAGAATGCAACAAGCTCCTGGGCCAGCTGTAGCCCTCCCGTGTTGGAGATGTTCCCGCAACAAAGGGATTAGTCACTGATTCCGTCGGTGGATACCCTAGGTGCACCCAAAAAAATAAATTACAATAGCATTGCAAGCTGTAGTATATATTATATATTAAATAAATTATTAAATACACTAGTGATTCACAAATTATGTATTTTATATAAATTATATTAACGAAATGATCACTTAAAATTATACGAAAAAAAGTTTAAATGATATTTATAAATAATTTAAATCGTGAAAATTATTCTAATTCAAGAAAATAAAGAATTGCATTATAATGAAGGATAAATCATTTTAATTTTAAATAAGATGATTGATATTTATAAACTTTACTTAGATTAAAATTTTCACTTAATTTTAAATTATTGATTTATTTAAATTTTGTAATGATATATTATTACTTACACTCAAAATTCAAAATATTATTAATATTAATTTATCAAATAATTTATTCAAAATTTATAATAATATATTATTAAATATTCATTTTTTAAAATATTAACAATATAACGTACATAAAAAATGGCAAAATCCAAAAAATACTCAGAAACCATTGAAATTTACAATATCATCCACTATTCAATTTACAAGATTCCTGAGAAATCACACAACTTACATAAGGACAAAAGAGAACAGCAGATACAGTAGAGCACAGTATTTAGTATTTTTACAAAGATGATAAATTGAGACTTTACCAGTTGTGTCATACATACATATATCATCTAACTTGAAGTCTATCAGTAAATAACTCCTCTGTCCATTTCTGCTTCACCTTTGCAATAAATTCCTCCGCTCTCTTCTCTGTTTCATCGTCAGTATCATTCTCATCATCATCGTCATCTCCTTCACTAACAATACAATCCATTGTTCAATTTTCAGGATTCATTAGAAATCAACTAATTTACAGAAGAACGGCAGGAAACAGCAGGAAAAAAGAAAAAACACTACTTGGTATTTACAGAGATGGCAATTTGAGAATTCCCTACCATGAGATTGGATTAAGCAGCTGTTATGCAGAGAAGCCTGTCAGTAAGTAACTCTTCTCTCCATTTCTGCTTCACCTTTGCAATAAACTCCTCTGCTTTCTTCTCCATTTCACTATCAGTATTATTCTGTTCATCATCTTCTTCTTCCTCACTACCAATATCATCTGAATTAATATCTTCATCATTATCTTCAATAGACCCATCGTAGCCCTGATGTTCATTATCATCTACGTTGTTGCTGCAATAGAATTTATCATCTATGTCGATTGTAGTGTTAGATTCGTACAGAAGAGGAGTTTGAGAAAAGGACCATTCAAGATCTGCTTCAGGTGTCTTGGAACTTCCGAACGAGATGATTACAGTGATGAAGTTGAACACCACAAAGAAAGCGAAACGACCTGGTTTTGAGTTTGACACCACCAGGAAATCGTAGACAGAGAGAAGAAGGTTTTGATGACGATTGGAAACAGAGAATGAGAGGTAGAAGAGAACCAAAAACAGGACTAGAGGCACTCCGATTGTCTTCATACTGAATTGAATAGGTCCCATCTCCCACACTTCTGTGGATGCAGAGGACAGGATTTTATGCACTTCGTTAAACGTTTTTATATAATATGTTAGCAAGATTCAAGACATAAGTTTTTAAAATTTTTAGTTAAGCGTATGAATCCTTAAAACTTAGTCAACTCAATTCAAAAAATTGTTTTAATAATTTGTGAATATTTTATATTTAAAAGGCTTATATATATATTTTTTTTGTTATCATAATTTATAATTTTTTATAAATATATTAGTAATTATTTACTCGAAATAAAGTCCCTTATTTAATGTTAAAAAATTGTACAAAAAGAAATTATATAAATTTTCAAATGTTAAGTTTAACATTATTTTATCAATTATATGATAGAATATTAATAACATTATGTAACATTAATTTAAAAATTAAATTAATTTAAGATTATGCTAAAATTGCAAAGAATTTGGCAATATATATATATAATATGTTAACCTCAGAAGTATTAATGACGCAGTATTGCGATTTGATGAGGACATGTGTATGCGTCATTGGGTCATCAAAGTAAAGGTTTAAATTGCCTGGAAATTTCCGAATGTCTTTTTTATGTCATATAAAGGACCATAAGATAACAGAAAGTGAAACGAATCCAAATAAAGAACGTGGTAGGATTACAACTTGGTATGTTGCTGGGCGTTGATTGGCTGCTCAAGCAGTTGTTGACGGAAATGAATTTGGACAAATGACGAGAATGTCTCGTTGATTGGTACCGTTTTGGACTTTTCAGAGCGCCGAGTCTTTGTTTACTTCGACGGTTGGGAAAGAGATCATGGTGGCGCCACGTTGACCTTGACCACGCTTATGCTTAATAATGATAATAGATTAATAATGATAATTGGTTAAGTACGATTGGGCTAAGTAGGCAGTTGAATCGGATCTGAATTGTGTAATCGACTTTGGTTTGAGTCCGTTTAAATATTCTCCACAATACGGTGTCATTTTTTAAAATAAGTTTTAAGTTATTTAAAAAGAAGTTATGTTATTCAGACTGTTCAAACCTAGTTTTAAACTAGCACACAAATCTAAACTTAATTAAATAATTAAATAATTCAAATTAAACACGCCCAAGTCGAATCAAAACCATTTTCTATCTTTGATTATTAAAAATATTATTTTTGAAAGAATAAGTTAATATTAATTAATTGAATTTTTGCTTAAATTTAAATTTATCAATTTATTAAATAATTTAACTGAAAAATTGAGATATTATGATATGCTTAAAATTTTATTTAGTGAATAATAATACTCATTACTTGCACCGGTGAGAAATCGCACATGGACTTTTGTTTGAAGCTGTCACTTTTACTTATCAAGTCAGTTCATCATTTTCTTTTAACTTTTGCAGTTTGTACAGATCAGAAGAGAAAAGACTGTTGAGCTTTAAAAGATAATTAAACGACTATTATTATGACCTGAGAATTGACGTTTTCCGGAAACTGGAAAGTGAAAGGCACTACTCTACAAGCTTCCCTTATTGGCTCAATGCTACTATTTTCCAACTCTATTGGGTTAGGACGGTAGAACGAGAATAGCCTCGGATTAAATTTAAATTATATTGTATATTTTCCAACTTTGAAAGGCCCGATCTGGTCCAACTCATCGTTATCACTACCAGTAGCCACTCAAAGAGGTAGCTCAAGGCTTGAAGTTCAACCAATTGTTTGAAAAGCTTGAATCATGACGTTGTAGAGCTACAAGAATGAGCAAAAAAGACTATTCTGCTAAAAGTATATCGACAACCTCAACGTTATGGAAGAGATCATAATATTTTGCATTATTTAAATCAAATCTCAACATTATGCTGCGAAACTGGCGTTAATTCATCTTTATTGGGACACCTTCAAGGACTTGTCACCAATTAAATCAATAATGAAAAAGGGCAGGAAGCTGTTCTACATACAGAAACTCTATTATGACCATTGTAACCTACAGAACTACATCTAAATAGCCTGATGATTTGATCCCACCCAAGAAACTTGCCCTCCGATACTCTATAAGTCATCCTAAAGTAATAAAGCTTAGAAACAACGTTTGATAATGGAACATAAGTAGTCCCTGTGGAATAATAACTACTAAAGAAGCTAAAGTTATGGGAGCCTCAGATGCTCAACTGATTGTTTTCTTTGTCAGGTTTTCTGGGAATCAACCATCCGGCAAAGATATGTTGATATCGGTTCCCGATTTCCTGACATCCTGCACCGGTGGCATGCCTGCCCAATTCTCTCTCTGAAAGGAAATGGAATTAGGCTGTTTTTGCCCACCCACAGTTTCCTCTTGTTCTGCATTAGGAGCATGTACTACACAACCTGAAGAGGGAACTTGTGCCGCAGAAACTGGCAGTGGATCCATCTTCAGTTTCTTTGGTTTCTGGTCCTGCTGGTTGTCTGGCAGGAAACTGCCTACAACAACCTGCTCACGGAATAGAATTGAATTAGCATTCGTGTTTTTCGTTTCAAATTCCCGAATAAAGAGACGAAAAGAAGGAAATATCAAGAAGCCAAAGATCTCCAAAGCCACCCGACATTTTATCCTGCTTTCTTTAGGCACTTGTCATGTCTCAAAACCAGGTCCTACACATTATTCAAAAATCTTACAGCACTTCGCATCCAAACTGAAATTATTAACAACCACGGACCTTGAACCCTTTTTTAACGGTTTTGTACAAGGTGTGTTTTTAAGTTTGCTGAAACTGTGAAACATCGAAGGGACAGCGCCGAGTCTTTGTTTACTTCGACTGTCGGGAAAGAGATCATGGTGAAGCCAGGCTGACCTTGACCACGCTTATGATTAATAATGATAATAGATTAATAATAATAATTGATTAAGTACGATTGGGTTAAGTAGGCAGTTGAATCGGATCTGAATTTTGTAATCGACTTTGGTTTCAGTCCGTTTAAATCTTCTCTATAATACGGTGTCATTTTATAAAATTAGGTTAAGTTAATTAAAAAGAAGTTATGTTATTTAAACTGTTCAAACCTAATTTTAAACTAGCACACAAATCTAAACTTAATTTAAAAAATTGAATAATTTAAAGTAAACCCGATCAAGTCACTCAAAATCATCAAACTTAATTATATTTATTATTAATAAGTTCAATAATAGTTTTTTAATAGAATGATTAATTGGTTAAAATGAGACAAAAATCTTAACTTAAAATTAGAAATAGTCTCTCTACTAATTAAAGATAAGACTGCATACTACTAAGTTTTCTAGACTTTGTTGGAGCGCTATTGTTGTTACTTAATTTTTAAATTTTTATTCGTTAAATAATGTTTTATTTAAGTACCTAGTTTATAATGTTTTTGAAAGAAAAAGTTAATATTAATTAATTAAAATTTTCGCTTAAATTTAAATTTATCAATTTATTAAATAATTTAACCGAAATAATAATAATAAATGTGGAATAATAATATTCATTACTTGCACCGGTGAGAAATCGCACTTGGACTTTTGTTTGAAGCTGTCACTTTTGCTTATCAAGTCGGTTCGTCATTTACTTTTAATTTCTGCGGTTTGAACGGATAAGAAAAGAAAAGACTATTGAGCTTTAAATGATAATCCAACGACTATAATTATGGCATGAAAATTGACGCTTTGAAAGGCTCTACTCTATCAGGGGACGTGATCCTCTGTACCGTGTAATTTGTCCCAACTCTATCCCAACTCATCTAAACCATTTATTTATATGAGTCCCACATAAATAAATGGCTTGGATGAGTTAAGATAAAGTTGGGACAGAATATACGGTACAGAGGATTTGAGGGGCTCTACCAGCGGCTTGGACGATAGGAGAGTCCAAGCTTCCCTCATTGGCTCAATGCTGTTATTTTCCAACTCTATTGGGTTTGGACGGCAGATAGAAAAGTTACGAATACTGATTTGTTACTGGATTGAGTTTTGGTATAATATTATATTCGTATTAGTTAATACTGTCTATCGTTTTAGGTAATTTTTTAAATTTATAAAATAATTTTTAAATTTTTAAAAATTACAAAATAGTCCATTGATATATTGTATAGTCGTACTGTATATTTTTAACTTTATATTTAAAAATAATACAAATAAATAATAATCATAAATTTAATTTAATTTATAAAATTAATTTGATAATTATTAATAAATAGAATTATATTTAAAATATATAAATTTCAAATAAAATTTGATTTGATAATTAAAAATATATATAATAAATATTGGTTTATAAATAATAATTCTTAAATTATTTATTTTCAAAAATATTTTTATTAATACTTTATTAATCAATATTATATAAAATATTAAAATAAATTTAAATAAAATAATTTATTTTTAAGTTTTATTTAATTTATAATTATTATTAGTCATATAAATATTTATTATTATTATTATTATTTTAAAAACAAAAATTAAAAATCACAATAATTATAAAATTTTAAGTAAATAAAATAACTAATTAAAAAACTTTGAAAAAAAGGAGGGAAGAAGAGGTAGGAGGAAGGGGGGAGATCGTAAATTTTTTTTAAAATTTCTAGTACATACCGACCGGTACTGACTGGTACCATTCGAAATAGACTGATACCGACCAATATTTAAACCCAATATAATCGACTTTTTCTTTCGTATCAGTTTTGGTTCGATACGAAACGATATTCATATCTTTGGGTAGAACGAAAATAGCCTCGGATTAAATTTAAATTAATTTGAACTTTAAATCAATATCATTTTAATTATTCAATTCTCCCTACAAATTAGAGTTGTTTTCATTTTGATCTTTTAAAAATTTAAGAGTAAAAGAATATTTTTTTAAAATATATTTCAAGATTGTGGTATTTTTTAACGGATTCAATCTCGAATTTGAATTACCGATCAAACCGAATCAAATTTATTGTCATTCGTAAATAAATTTTGAGTTTTATCACCGCCAAACATCTAATGGTCCAAATTAAAGTGTGATATTATCATAAATATTCAATATTGAACATACTCATCCTAATCCTAATCTTTTTGAATCTTATTAATTATTAAAGATCTAGCTCAAAATTAATAAGACAAGATAAATTTAATTAAAATTTAAATTCATAATGAAATTAAAATATTCAAAACTAATCATACTCGAACTTAAACTTCAAAAGGCCCGAACCGGTCCAACTCATCGTTATCACTACCAGTAGCCACTCAAGAGGTAGCTCAAGGCTTGAAGTTCATTAGTTTCACTGGCGAGTAAATTACCCTTGGACTTTTGTTTGAGCTGTCACTTTCCTCATTTTCAAACTTGGATGATAGAAGCCCAAGCTTCCCTTATTGGCTCACTGCTCCTATTTTCAAACTCCGTCCTTGATTGGATTAGGATGGTAAAACGACAATAGTTTCGGGTCTAAAATCACCGAATTGAAGCATCATATTTGTAAATTGTTCGATTCCTACCACAAATTAGTGCTGTTTTGATTTTGATATTTAAAAATTTTAAAATTAAAATATTATACAGTACATTATTAAACTAACGTTTACAACAAAATATAAAACAGATCTTAACGTTTTGAATGTTAAAATTGAACTTTAACAAGTTCAACGATCTTAATGTATAATAGTGAATTTTACTATCATGTGATAAATGGGAACTACTATTTAAATAGTCAGACCACTCCTTAATTAATTACAAATAATTATATTTCAGCAAAAATTTTTTATTTAAAATATAAAAATAATAATATATTAATATTAATTAACATAACAGTTAATTAATAATAAATTAACTATATCAAATTTTTATTTATTTAAAATATGCTTTAAAAATGTTAATATTCAATTTGAATACTTCAAAATGTTAAGATTTAAGCTATATTCGATTATAAATGTTAAAATTCAAAATACATTTTTAACAAGATCGTTTCGTACCGACTGGTATATCAGTAGGTACAGGAAATTTTAAAAAATAGGAGGACCTTTTTTGCAAAATTTCAACAATTTTTAAACTCTCCCTCTTCTCGTCTCCTTCTCCCCTCTTTTTTTAAAAGTTTTTTAATTAGTTATTTTATTTACTTCAACTTTTATAATTATTGTGAATTGTTAATTTTTTTTAAATATAGATAAACATTTTTATTACTAATAATAATTATAAATTAAATAAAACTTAAAAATAAATTATTTAAATTTAAATTTATTGTAATATTTTATATAATATTTATTAATAAAAAATTTTATATTTTAAAACAAATAATTTAAAATTATTATTTATAAACCAATATTTATTTTATATATTTTTAATTATTAACTCAAAATTTGTTTAAAATTTATATATTTTAAAAATATATTTTAAATTTAATTATATTTATTAATAATTATTAAATTAATTTTATAAATTAAATTAAAATTTGATTATTATTTATTATTATGATTTTTTGAAGACGTGGTTAAAAATATATAGTACAACATTACAATATGACAATAAAAATTTTTGTAATTTTTTAAAAAATTTAATAACTATTTTATAAATTTAAAAAATTTTCTAACGCAATATCCGGTATTAACCGATACCGGTACAGTACCATAGAAGAATCCAATCCAATACTAAGTCGGATACAGTATTTGTAACATTCATTTTTCTAAGACAGAGAGAGTATCCAACACAGTTACCGCTTCCGTATAGTTGAACTTCTGAAATAAACACAGAAACCTCTTTCCTTTTTGTACAATTCTTTCTCATCTTCATGCTGCGAAACTTCGTTAATTCATATTTATTGGGACACCTTCAAGGACTTGTCACCAATTAAATCAATAATGAAAAGGGCAGGAAGTTGTTCTACATACAGAAACTCTATTATGACCATTGTAACCTACAGAACTACATCTAAATAGCCTGATGGTTTGATCCCACCCAAGAAACTTGTCCTCCGATACTCTATAAGTCATCCTAAAGTAATAAAGCTTACAAACAAAGTTTGATAATGGAACATAAGTAGTCCATGTGGAATAATAACTACTAAAGAAGTTAAAGTTATGGGAGCCCCAGATGCTCAACTGATTGTTTTCTTTGTCAGGTTTTCTGGGAATCAACCATCCGGTAAAGATATGTTGATATCGGTTCCCGATTTCCTGACATCCTGCACAGGTGGCATGCCTGCCCAATTCTCTCTCTGAAAGGACATGGAATTAGGCTGTTTGTGTCCACCCACAGTTTCCTCTTGTTCTGCATTAGGAGCATGTACTACACAACCTGAAGAGGGAACTTGTGCCGCAGAAACTGGCAGTGGATCCATCTTCAGTTTCTTTGGTTTCTGGTCCTGCTGGTTGCCTGGCAGGAAACTGCCTACAACAACCTGCTCACGGAATAGAATTGAATTAGCATTCGTGTTTTTCGTCTCAAATTCCCGAATAAAGAGACGAAAAGAAGGAAATATCAAGAAGCCAAAGATTCTCCAAAGCCACCCGACATTTTATCCTGCTTTCTTTAGGCACTTGTCATGCCTCAAGACCAGGTTCTACAAGTTACTCAAAAATCTTAAGTGCTCCAAACTAAAATTATTAACAACCAAGGACCTTGAACCCTTTTTTAACGGTTTTGTACAAGGTGTGTTTTTAAGTTTTCTGAAACTGTGAAACATCGAAGGGATAGCCTACGAACATAATACTGTACGAATTATAGATGAGGTTACCTGTACAGGACTAGCTGCCACCAGAAGTCCAGCAACACTCCCCCCTACGACACGACCATCAGGACTGACCAAAGAGACACTCATTCCACCTGATCTACTTCTTGCTCCTTGAGTCTCCACAGGCATAAATGATCCAGACAAGGAAAGTATTTCAAATCGGCCCTGTAAGAGACAACATTAGAAAAATGTATAGCAATAAAGTCTGTATCTTAATTTCTTTCAAGCTCCCAGTCCGAGCCACTCACCAACCTTCACCCTTGTGTTCACTTTTGGCAAAAACTATGAAACATTTTCTACTGAATAAAACATTATAAAATCAAATTATACCAGCTAACAAGGCAAGCAATATCTGAATGCTAGGCTAGGGATTCTATTAAGATTGAACCTTGTTAAAGGTTTCACGTGAAACAGCCAACAAACTCCTGCTTCATCCAATTGAACACGAATCTCCAAAGTTGGGGTTTATATATTATCATATCAGACTCGTTAAGTATACAATTAATGCAATATAAAGCTTGGAAAACCTAAGATGGATGTAGGCCATCACCGGAGTGAAGTACAGAACACGGAGAAAGGGAGTGAAGTACAGAACACGGAGAAAATGACAATAGGTAAGGCATTTACATTCACAATTAGTGGCAAACCTCATATGTCAAAGTACCCCCAGAAGAATCAGGTTGACGAAGGGTAACATTTGAAATCACTCCGTTTGCAGATAGTATGCAGACTGCCCGGGGTCCTTGTTGCGAAAACGATATTACCTTCATGGTGACATCCTGCAACCAAAGAGATTCTCCACCAATTGAAGTTGCTAGGGAAAAAAGGCAAATTAAAATGAAAAAATGTTGCTGCCATTAAAGGAATCATAGGCTTCCCTGTCTTAAATAGAATTGTGTTAATGATCAAATAAATGAAGTTCATGTAAGCTAGTATATGAGATTTTGAATACAAAATTTGATATTTCAAACTGCTAATCCATTACCTCGCCAGTATTGACAGTGATGACATGGGGAGTAAAATTTGTACCAACAGAATTAGAAGCCCACTCGCCTACAAAATAACGATTAAGAGACATTTGTGAATTGAACTAGTATTTGAAGCATGCATTAATTATGTCCCGGAATCAACCAGCTATTGCAGTATTACTATTGTTCGTGCATGATATGTCCAAAAGAAATCTAGACGCATCCTCATCTCCGATGTTAAATTTTAATTTCAAAACTTGGCAAACTTTCCATAGATTTTAAACATCAAATATGTCAAGCTTAGTGACTGGAGTCAAGTCCCAATTGGTGTTTCTAATACATGTTTAATTCAAACTACCAAATGTACTACCTGAGATCTAGCCATGAATTATGATCATAGCTCTAGAAATCAAACATTAAGAAATAAAATCAAGTTCAAGACCTGAAAGTGTACCACAAACCAGCTTATATAACTTATTCAAAGAGAACCACCATATGGTTTTACCTAAACAATCATAGATCTCTAATCAAGTGTATATGTTCAAGCATCTTTCGGAAGAAAGGAAGGACCTGGGACTGTCAAGACACAATGGTTTTAAACCAAGATATCTGCTGCACGCCTAAGTAGACTCACACTACCTATGCAAGAGAAAGCTCTTCAAGATGGCTCTTGAATAAGAGGACTTGACGACAAGAAAATATGTCGAAAAGTAAAGCCTCCAACAGCTCAAATATTGCCGAGCAACAAACTGATAACACAATAGCTTCATCAGTCAGCAACCAAGAGACTTGACAGATCAGGATATCCTAAACTATCAAGAGAGTTCCCTTCACGTCTGCCTTCATAGCTTCATCCGGTACACCCCACAAGAAGGCAAGAAAAACTACACTCCAATATCTAACCAGGAACTTGTGGACAAGTTTCACAAATTTTTTAACAAAAGAAAACTAAGTCGATATTATTGATAATTAAAACAGCTAAACATGGTACAAAACAACTTAAACAATAACGATTTTGTCAAAGCTTGAACTTTGTCTCAATATCAACTTGAGTGTCTAAACTTAAAAGATCACGGAATTTGAGTTCAAAGAATTTAAATATCACAATGTCAGTGCCTCCGACAGTCATTTTTGAGGGGAGTGCTGAATCCGTTATCACAAACATAAGTAGCAATCTACATGGCTTGCATTAAAATATTAGTTAAACAATCAATTCACCTCCCTTAAATCCCTGGATGAAACTCTAATTGAACCATAATCACAATAGCTACACATGGTATAAACCCAACTTAAACAATAAAAAGGTATAAAATCACAAGAAAATAACGTGAGAAGGGAGGGAAAGAGAAAAACATACCTAAATTTTCCATTCCCATTTTCTTGTACTTCTTCTTCTTCTCAAAACTACCAGGCCATACCTTACCAGGTTTTCCAGCAGAGAAATCTCCACCAGGTGGGGCTGAAGAAGATATTGGCATTGGTGACAATGGCCTCGCCAGTGAGCCATCTGGCCCATACTTTCTTGGCCTACCTCTCTTCTTCTTTTCAGTGCTTCCGGTCATTGCTGCACTAACCGGCGGTACACCGATTGCTGGTGACCCAACAATCTGAGCAGGATTTTCAGTTCTTGGGGCAACATGATAAATTGATGGAGCTTCTGCTCCTATCACTGTAACCCCTGAGCTTAAACCTTCTCTAGCATCCATATAAAAAGAGAACTGAATAAACCACTAAAATCACAGAAGTCTCACTTTCTGGTTCTCACCAAATCTAGATTCTAATTCCAGCATCTGCAAGCATCAAATTTTCACCAAACAAAATGAGCAACTAAATCTGAACTCTTAGAGATTAATCAACTTCGATAACCAAATCTGCAATTCAAAGTTGGCCAAAACTTCCTTAAATCCAAAGGGAATACCTAAAAACTACCAAAAAATTAGTGAAAACTAAAGCATGTTCAAAAAGATCACTAACGATTCACATCCTAACTTACATCTTCAACTGAATGAATCGAGAACTTAACTTCAGACCTCCAAGTTTTGAAATATGAAATGAGAGAAAGATACACCTCCGAAGACAAGTGTGGATTTACCAGGAGAATTCTACTCAAACATCTCATTTTAAAGGACAAAGATCAAATTTTTGGTTAAAACCAAGAACATATCAAAGATCACAAAACAAAACCAGAAAGATCATAAGCTAACATATAACTAAAAACTGAAAAAACCCATGAGAGAAAAGATATCCCAGACTTTAAACAAAGCCAGCAACTTCCCCATAACATCATATAACTGTTCTAAAAAGCTTTTCCACCAACAACCAAAAAAAAAAAAAATAGTTACTTCAACGAGAAGAGGACTCAAATTCACCAAAAAAGAAAAAACAATAAAAAGCATAAGAGTGGAGAGAAGCTGAAAGTTCAAAAAGGGACAAATCATCAGCCAACTTAAAAGATCATGACCTGTTACTGCAACTTCCAGACTCCAACAAGCACGCACTTTCGAAACTTTTACGTGGAACTGCTAACTCTACGAGCTGTCCACATTTTCTGAGCTCAAAAACTGCACTTGTCAAGTTTCTATGCACCAGCTGAAAACTCCGAATCTAAACTAAGAATCTAAAACCCAAAGAAAAAAGAAAAGAACACGAGAAAATCACTAAAAAAGAAAAAGAGAATAAAGGGTTTTTTTTCTTTTTTAAAAATGATTTATCGAGAAAATAAACCTCCGATTTTCACTCCTCAGGAGTCGGGAAAAGCTGCCGGATTTTCCTTTTTCCCTGTCTGAACAGAGAATGCTTTTATTTGAGAAAGCCAAATAAAGAGAAAATTAAAACGAGAAAACGAAATACAATAAAACACAAAGTGGAAAACGATAAAGATGAGATGTAAATAAAGGTTAGATAACAATTTCAATAAAGATTTTTTTAATTACTCGCTAAAACCGATAAATTGAGATTCATTTAAGAGAAATTTCACGTCCGTGGTGAAGAAACAAAATTTAATATTTAATATTCGGAGTAGATAAATGGCTAGTATCGTAATTTTACAAAAAAGAGTCCGTGAAATAAGTTTAAAAGAGATCGTAGCTTTGAAGTTAAAATTAGGGTTAAAGATATAAATTTATTTTTTAGTTTTAGAAATTTTTTAATTTCTTATGGATTAAATTTTTATAATTTTTTTAAAAATTTACAACTGAAAATAAAAAAAACAATAACAACAACTCAATAATAATTTTGTTAAAACGCAAAGTAAATAAAGATCGAATAATACCCGACCTTACCCTAACTAATAAAGATATTATTTATGAACGAATTATAAGAAAAAAATAAATGAAATAGTAAAAATATAAATATAAATAAATAAGAAAAATGTAAGTAACGTTAATATCATATAAAGATTTATATGATAATTTAATTTAAATTAATTTTGAAATTTAAATTGATTTAATTTAATTTTAAATATATTATAATTATTTTAAATTATTCATTTAATTAGTTTGTATTAAATTTAAATATTGAATTGATTTATTATTTCTATAACATTTAACTAATTTATATATAATTTTGTTATTATTTTTACTAAAATTTAAGAAAATAATTTTTAACAAATTAATATTAACTTTTAAATTATTATTATTTTTAGGAGTTTCAATTAAAGCATCAAGATTAGCATTCAAATGACAACATTTTTCTTGCCGCTGACCTACTTTTTGTCTTTTTCTTCAAAAAGAAAAAAAGTTTACCTCTTATAATTGCCACCTGTTCTCGATGTAAATTACAAAGCAACCACGGTACTCGATCAATAACACTAATTATTGGTGCGACTATCTTTTTTGAAAAATAATTATTGGTGCGACTTTTGAGTAACGGCAAACACCAATGTTGAAAGAGTTTATTTTATATATAAGATGCTAATTAAACCATGTGATCAAATATTAGTTTAATTTTTTAATAATTAAAAATTTAATCGGTTCAGTTAATTTGAACCAGTCAATTTTTTTTGTTTAATTTTCAACTTTTTGATTAAACTTACTTTAATAACTCTTGTTGTCATAAGCGGACAATTTTCATAAATTAATAAATCCTTAAAGGTTAGTCAAGCCCAAATGCTGGAACTGTGAAGTGCAATTTTGATGCTGCAATTTAATACGACCAGGGGACTATATCATATGGATTAGTAATAAAAGGAGAGAGAGGTCAGTTTGTTAAATGTCTCTCAAGTTTTTCTATATCAAATTATAATCCTCTTATTGCTGAAGTTATCGCATTCAGTAAAGCTTTACCTTGGTTAGTACAATTTGGCTTCACGTCAGTTGAGGTGAAAACTAAGGTTTTAAAACTCAGACCGGACGTGAAACTGGAGGCTTTACTGGTCACCAGTTCGACCACCGGTCGAATCGGTGTGAGGTCATAATTACGCAATAATTATATTTTATTATGTATAATATTAGTAATATTAAAAAATAGAAAAATATACCAAATAATATAAATTTCTATACTTCTATTAGATTTATGAAGAAAAGGTAGGTTTTACTTTTGAAAGAATCAAAAAAAGCATTAGCGTTTTAGAAAGAAAAAAAAGTAAAATAAAAAATAAAAAAATTCATTGAACCAATGGCCAACTTGTTCGACCAATCCCGGTTTAACCAGTCAATTGACCGGTTAGCACTAGTTCAATTGGGGACTGATTTTTAGGGGTCACCTGGACCGAATAGCCTAGCGGTCACTGGTTGAATCGGTTGAACCGGCCAGTCCGATCCTAGTTTCAAAACCATGGTGAAAACAGATTGTCTTCAATTGGTGCAGAGATTCTATGGATCAAAAACTGGAATCAATGAGTTGAGAGTGATACCGGAAGAATGTAAATTAACAGCATATGTTTTTCAATCCTTTACGTTTAAATAGATTCTAAGGCATGTAAATATATTAGTCCACTTGTTATCTAAATTAGCTACTAGATATCCTAATAGGCTTAGTTGGGACATGTCACATGTTTTTTTTGTTAGACACTCTAAATTGTGATGTTGTTTCGTCTCAATAAATAAATGCTTTTTCTTTAAAAAATATTTTTTTATTAAATTTTGATTTTTTATCAGTTGAATGTTTTAAAAATTAAATTTTTTTATCTACTCCAATTTTTTAAATATCACAAATTTTCAATATTAAGACCTTAAATAAAAAATGGAGATTATTTTATACGTTACAAATTCGGTTCTTGGGTCTTGACAGGTGGATATTCGGCCACCCACCACTAGCCTTTTGAGGGCCAGAATATGATGTTCTAGTTCATATCTGATACGCGACTGTATACTGTACAGCGTAGAGCGATCGAATAGCTATCCTTTTGTAGTTTTGTGCGTAATGCTTTCCTTTTTTTGGGCACGTGGAAATGATGGGATAATTTAGGCATCGACAATAATTTAAAAATAATATTTAATATTCAATCGATACAAAGTTGGTTGGTTTCGATTAAGTTGAAATTTTTTATTTTTAAAAATTTTTAAATTGAGTTTTTCCAAATATATTTTTAATTTTAAATTTAATTTTGTTTCCAAATTTTAACAAAATTTAATTCAAAATAAAATATTAAATCTAAAATATTTGGTTTAATTAGAATTTTTATTTCACAAAATAACATAAAATTATTTTATTGTGTCTATCAATTTAAAATTTTTATATTTTATGCTATTAGAATGACAATTCACAAAATAACAAAAAAAAGTATTCTATTGTCTCAACTAATTTATGTGGATTATTTGAAAACAATCTCTCTACTAATCAGAGGTAAAGTTGCGTATTACTAAATCTTCTCAGACCTTGGATATTAGCTTGATGGTGTTGTTGCCCACGTTAATAGCTTAAAGAATAGAATATTAGAAATGAAATCATGTTAGACTGTTAATGTAAATTAAATTGAGTTTTTAAATTTAATATATTGTTATGTAATTTATTTAAAATGTAAAACTTATAAGTCATTGTGTGCACTAAACAATTTATTTAACGTAGACTCAAAAATTAATGTACTATTATAAAATAATATTAACTTTAAAATTTTCTAAAAATTCAAAAATTACTTAATCTATACAAGAATACTGATTTTAAATTTTTATATTAAATTTTTTAAAAATAAAAAAGATCAGATCTAACATGGCATATTCAGGGATATTATTGGGAAAGTAAAATTTGAAAAAAAAAGAAGGAAAAAGTAAGTGGCCAACCACGTTTATGCATTTTATAAGCTACGTTAGATATTTCGCAGCGCGCCTTCCTACTCCTTTTTAGAAAACTTTACCTGCTCCTGAGGAGAGATCATGCACATACAATGATACAATACCGAGCTTTAAGATCTTTTCTTACTTTTTGAGTGTCTCTTAGATAAACGTTGGCGCAATGTGGAAATGAAGTTAATAACGACGACGTATTGTTTGCACCCTAATTATCTTGTTTATCCCAATAGTTGAAGATTGCAGAGATAGTATGCTCTACACTTATCTCCTATCAGAATTATTATTTTAATTATTAATTAACGAATTTTTATCTTTTCAAATCCGATCGTCTTCAAATGTGACCCATATGCGTCAAATTTGATCAGACTTCCAGTCAAAGTCGAACCAAAATCCAATGCCAATCTTAATCGTAAACATTATCACCTTGTGATATGAAATGTTTAGGTTGATAACGAATTTATTCAAACCGTTGAAAATTGGTTAACGTAAATAAATAACATTATTTTAATTAATTATTCTAAAATAGTTAATTTAACCAATTTAATTATAATAGCGTTGAACCTTATACCCAATCAACCTGAATCTGGTCGTTGACAAATATGTCAACCACGTTCATGTCTTATCTTGTCAAATATAGTTGTCTATACTAAATTTTCCTATTTCCATGTTCGTCATCCTCAGTGCTTTCTACGACACAGATTTATTGAAAAAAACATTCAAAAAGTCCTCGAGACAAAGGGGAGCATCGCTGAAATACCAGCCTGGCCCAAGAAAACAACGCCCAGCAAGCATTGACGTAAACAGGTTAGTATTACATACATTTATTTTTTATAAAAGAGATAAATTTTGTTTTTTTTCAAAATATAATAATTTTTATAAATTTAAATTTTATTTAAAAAATTTAACTTTAATTAAAAATGATAAAATATACGTGATATAAAGATTGATTTAACATTATTAATATGATAATTTAATTTTAAATTTTAAATTTTAATTAACTTAATAATTTATATAAAATTTAATATGAATTTAATGATTAAATTGAATCATTATATTAGTTAATTATGTGTATTGTTTATAATGATGTGCATTAACTAAATATCGGAAACGACCTTTTTATTATGTAAGAGTAAGGGGGTGTTTGGTTGATGGCTGATCAGCTAATTTTTAGCTGATTGACCAATATCAACTGGTTGACTTCAGCAAAAAGCCATTTATCTTGTTTGGTTGTTGGCTGGTTGGGTTGGCTGATTCAACCCAACCAGCTGATTTTGAATAAG
>JAOSBL010000009.1:23516901-23528059 GCA_027568915.1 Erythroxylum roraimae
CATAGAACAGTACCTGGGCCGATCGGCCCATTCACAAAAGATGACCTAAATCCAGCAGGTATTCCCTATATAAGGTATTACTTCACCATGATACAGGTACGAGATTAGAACCCTATTTCTCTTTGTTTACAACCACAAAAACCCTTAAAAAAAATACTAACTTGAGCGTCGGAGGGGCCCGCCGGCAATCAACCCCCGGCGAGCCTTTTGTTATTTTGCAGGTACTACAATCGTTCAGAATCATGGATCCAATCAACGGCGTCCAGCCCCAGCAGATTCAGACAGAACCAATAATAATAATAATTTAATAAAATTTTCGATGATATACGAAATTTAGAAAAACTCGATAGCACACAACCTTTTCCGTAACTAATAAAAAAATTATTTTCGAATCCAATCATAATCCATAAGAATATGTTAAAGGTACATTAAGTTATTTAGCAATTTTGTAATTATCAAATTTAATGTATACATTAGAAGTTATCCTATCAAAATTTTAAAGAATAATTAATTAGAAATATAAAATAAATAGTTTTTGTTATTTAAATTTAAATTCAACGATTTATTTAATATACATGTGAAAAATAATAATTTTAAATTTAGTTTATAAAAATATGTATAAGAGTCTTAATATATATATTTTTTGGCATACATTGGAACAAAAACAGGCATTACATTAGTAATTTCGGGAGACAAATCCCATCCACATCCTCTAAAATGATTGGGAGGCACCCTATCGGTGCAGTAACAAAAGAAGTAATTCCTAGACTATAATGTGCTGTAGCCGTGGCAAGCTAGTTTGCGCATCAGTAGCCCTTCTTGCATGTGTGACGCGGGACAACTGTCCAGTTTCGTTCTAACATCACGTTGATGCCCATCACTAGAGAGTTGTTAGTCTGTGTCCTGTTGACTGGGCTGGAGAGGATGTTGAACACCGTTTGTGAGTCCACCTCAAGTTCAAGTTGACGATAACCCTTATCCCATGCGAGTCGGAGGCCAGAGAAAATTCCCCAGAGTTCTGCGGAAAGCAAGGAGCGTCACCCAATATTCTGCACAAATCCACCAATCCAATCGCCAGTGTTGTCACGAAGGAGTCCTCCTGCCGATGCCAATGAGGATGTTCTGTTACAGGCTCTATCAGTATTCAGCTTGACCCACCTAGGTGGGGGTTTCTTCCAACCTATGAGTTGTTCTATTCAAGATCTGTGTTTCCTATGCACTATCCTTCACCATAGCGATAGCCAGGCTTTGTAAATGTTGAAGACATATGCCATGACCGTCTCGGTGGGGGACGCCAATTGAGAAAACTGCTCGTCGAAAATGGTCTGATTTCATCAAGTCCATAAGAACCAATATACTGTGCCAAAAATAACTGCCCGTTCAAAACCAAAAATCATCCGGTGATTGCGGAGATTCATGCCTATCTAGTCTTGGGCGTTTAGCTCATAAAAATCCGTAAAGATTACATGAGGGGGGAACATTTGCTACACGGCGCGCGCGTTGGTGCAATCCCGAACGATATGAAGTGATCATTCGTCTTCTTGACAGTGGTAGCATGCCACTTCCGTGGTAAGTTGTTTGCGGGCCCGTTGTTAATTAAAAAGCAGTCTATCTTGAAAGAGAAGCCACAAGAAGGTGCGAATGCGTTGGGGGCCATTCCAGTGCCAAATTTTGCTCCAAATGCCCTCTGTCTCCTGGTCTGTATTGTCCATTATCATGGAATAAGTCGAAGCAGTAGTGAACTGACCAGATTCCGAGAGTCCCCAGGTTAATTTGTCTAGCCCCAAGTAAGGCTGTAGAGGCAAAATACCTGCAATGGCGCTACAACTCGAACGAGGGAGCAGAGATTGGAATGTGTCCCACCTCCAATTCCTTGTATCGTCCACGAAGTTGTGTACTCGGAGGTCAAGATCTGATTGAGGAATCGGATCCATTGCGTGAGAAATCAGGGGTCCTAGATTCGTTGCCCAAGGGTCTAGCCAGAATCTAGTCTTGGAGCCGTCACAGATCACTCACTTTAGCCCATTGAGGACTATGTGTCACGTGGCTTTGATGCTCTTTCACACCATAGAGTCTTAATAAGTTAATGATATAAAGTATAAAAGAAGATTAATCCGATTATAAAATGAAAAAAAAAAGGAAAATAAGATGAATAAAAATTAGAACAGAATAGGAAAGAATTTGTCACCTTATGAAACTGTTACAACGTAAGCAACCGGTCGCTTAGCTGTACTCTTGGCTATTGAATCATGACAAGTGTCGGTCAAAAAGGAATTGGGAACTGGAATGCTTCTGTCATTTCACACTTGCTTCCTCTTCACAATACACCGATTAGACAACAACCGGACGGCGCGGTGACGCGCCGTTACAAACTGTCGCTGATTTTGCTATTAACTATTAAGTACTATTTTTAAATTTTATTTTAGCTATTAAAATTTTGTCGTTTTGTAAAAAACTAAAGAAACTATCTTAAATTAATTGAGGCACTCAATCACTACTTTTGTGAAAAAATAAGAAAAAAATCAGAATTATTATATATTATGAGTCTAATATAACTAAAAATTTGGGAAAAAAGATTTTAAAATAATTGACCTTTATTTTTTAATTCAGATCAAATTTTCAAAAATTTCAATTAAGTGACTAATTTTTTATAACCTTAACGGTTTAGTTTAAAACATTATTTATATTAATATTTTACTGATTCAGCTAACTTTTTTTTTTTAATTTATAACAAATAGGTTTTTATATAAAAATTTAATTGTCAATTAATTATCAAACTAAAATACCCAACTCAATGTGTGAAATTGTCAATATAAATGGTTAATTCACGATTAATCTTTTATATAAATGCCTATATGTTATGATAGACTGCACGAATCGAGAAGACTCTTTTTACTATGACTCATAAATTCGTGGAATATTTCATCAACGAGTTTCAAGGGATTTACATTATGAGTTAATTTTGTTAATTAAATCAATAAAATATCAGCTGAATTAATATTTTAAACTAAGTTGTTAAAATTATAAATTATTGATAACTTAATTGAAAATTGAAAATTTTGAATGCTTTAAAAGTTGATTACTTTCGAATTTGTTACACCTAAAAACTTTAATATATGTAATAATTTATAACAAATTAATGGTTAAAAAATTTAAAAATCAAAACAATAAAACAATCTTTAAAAATAAAAAAAATTAAATAAAAAATTGAGGTGCTGAAAGCATCTCTTAGGTGAGTTAGGTCATTCTTACACTTCTATGAACCGGATGAACGTTACAGTTACATTCTCTAAAAGAGAACGGCGTGTCGTGTGGGCCCTTAGTTTGAGTTATGAGGTCATCTTTTACATGGCCGTTACGTTCTGTAGTCCACCGACTCATACGCGGCGGTCTCTCACTCCAACGGCTGATGCTAGTGCTTCGAACGCCGATCTTCCGTTTTGACCATTCCTTTGGCTGTTCTGCAAGTCCAAGCCACGGTGGCCTAGACATATATATATACACATAACATTTTAACTTATAATTAGGTTTAGTAATGACAATTTTTTTTTAATCCACGAATTTATAAATATGTCATTGTGTATCCGAACCCATAATGTAATGACTATTAAACCAATTCCATAAAACTTTAACTTGAATTTGTTGCTAATTAAGCATGTT
Organism: Erythroxylum roraimae; assembly: GCA_027568915.1. NCBI lineage: Eukaryota > Viridiplantae > Streptophyta > Magnoliopsida > Malpighiales > Erythroxylaceae > Erythroxylum > Erythroxylum roraimae. Next base: position 23,520,562 of record JAOSBL010000009.1, read on the forward strand.
ATTTATCAAGATGGTATTGATTTTGCTTAACTTGAGCAATAACACCTTCCTTTGATGATGACTTTTAGTAAAATTGCTACTTCGCTAAATCAAATTAATAACGACAACAACACACACCACTCAATATGAATTTTGCTACAACCGCAAATTCTAAGGATTAAATCGAATTAGTGAGCAAATGAATATTAATTTACTTCCCGCAATTTATAGGGATTAAATCGAATTAGTGAGCAAATGATTATTAATTTGCTCAGTAAAATGAACGTTGACAAATATTATTACATCTTGATTTTGGTTCAATGAGTTTTATTAGATTAATTGATGTTTCAGCATATAATTTTAGTTATTAATGTGATTATCATAAAAATTTATCATAATTATTCATTAAAATAAATAATCTAATTATTAATATTTAAATAAATCAACAAATTGCATATTTATTGAGAAATAAAAGTGAATGATGCAGATCTAATTAAGAAATTAATTACATGGTTATCCAAACAAAAGTTATAATCATTACAAGTGTTATTATATGTCACATTAAATGTTGTCATTATTTGGTCAGGATCAATAGACCACATGGCTCGTCCATTGCAATTCAGCCGTTATACGTTAAGTTTTATGATCGTATCAAACCAACTTTTGTAAGGACTCTAAAGCAATTGATCATGACAAATATATTTTGCTTCCTCTTGAGGTGAGGATGAAACTAAGCTTCCTTACTAATTGTGGCATAAACCTAACACACATGGTCGTTTCGCAAATACGACAATAAGGTTTAAATCAGACAAAACCCAATTTATATAATCACCCCTTTAAATTTTTCTGTCCAATCTTAATCCCAAACCAGGGATTGTCTCTAAGGTTAAGGATTCTCTTCTTAGAAATGAAACCCACATGTTACCAGTTACTAAATGTCGCTAAATACAATTTTAAGATGGAATTGTGAAAGCCGGTGGGCAATTGATGTCATGCTCGAACACAAGAAGGTGTTTGTTTCGTGGGAAAATGCTTATTATATATATAAGTACAAGGAAGGGAAAAAGTTTGAGTCATTTTCGAGAGAGAGAGAGAGAGAGAGAGAGAGAGAGACTTGGCGTCTTTTGCCCTCTACGCAGCTTAAACCACGCAGTGGCAAAAATATAGACAGTCCCGATGACACGTTTCAACTTGTAATAACCCTTCTTTTTATTCATAAGCTAGTTTCAGATATGGCTAAAAGGCAAAGTTGTTCTCAAAGATACACATCACACACATACACATACACTTATACAAGTCTAGAGCAAGAAAGTGCTAATGTCATGAAAGCTTTTTTTTTCCTCTCTAAGAAAAAAGGACAGTTTGTAGTATATAAACTATGCTTATCGCATGTTTGCTTCACGCAAGCAGCTTAATGTGCAGGGGTTTGCTTTATAGCGTGGCTTTAAAGACTTCATCTAGCGTATTAAATCCTATCTCCACATTAAAAATATCCACAAACCAAGCCAAAAACAGAATACCCATCACCACCCACCAAACCAAACCCTAGACCAACCCCTCTTCACCTCTCATCCACCTGCTTCAAGTGTATACTATACCCCAGCAAGCATACGAAACCCTAGCTATGTCTTAACTCTGGGTTTTGTTCTATAACACGAGAGAGGACATGAGTACCTCGGTGGGTCCTTCTGGTAGCAGTGGTGGCGGCGGTGGGGGCAGTAGTGGCAGCGGTGGTGGCGGCGGTCCATGTGGTGCGTGCAAGTTTTTGAGGAGAAAGTGTGTACCAGGGTGCATATTTGCTCCTTATTTCGATTCTGAACAAGGTGCGGCTCATTTTGCTGCGGTGCACAAGGTATTTGGTGCAAGTAACGTTTCAAAGCTTCTCTTAAACATTCCTCTCCACAAACGCCCTGATGCGGTTGTTACTATCTGCTACGAGGCTCAGGCTCGTCTAAGAGATCCTGTCTATGGTTGTGTAGCTCATATCTTTGCTCTTCAACAGCAGGTAACAATCAAACACCTCGTTTCTCTTCTAGCTTTTTCAAAGTCTTTTCTTGTCACCTTGAGGTGATAATTGAGTGCGTTTTTGGATTTTGCTTACCTCTCAACTTTCCCTTTCTCTCTGTGTGGTTAATTATTCTCTTCGCAGAAGTTAGTGTGATTAGCTTTTTTAGGTGACATCACCCTTCGCATTTCACTTTTCTCTGATCAAGTTTTCCAATTTTAGTTTTTTCACCTTCATCTGGTTCACTGAGCAATGGAAACAAAAGGGTATTGGCCACTTGTCGTTGTGCCCTTTATTTATGGACAGATCCAATGCTTCCTTGTTGTTGTTATTTAGATAGAATGTACTCGTATAACTTGTTACAGTGAGAATACGACTCGGGTTCTTTGTTTTTAGTGCTTAGGGGGATGATTTGGTGCTTTTTCTGAAACCAAGAGATCATTTCGATTAACAACTCTTGAATACTTGGCGGTTACGAGGATGGCCATAGAGTGTTTCAAGTCCAAAGTTTGTACTATTTTTTCTGTGCAAATCTGTGGAATTTGCAGATATTAAGGAGATGGTCGGTTTCCCTGTTGTTGGAGGCAATACTTTTGTTTTTACGGTCAAGCACTTAATATAACTAAATGGATTTCGTATCGAGAGCCTAGGAATGTAAAAGGGTTGAATACAATCATCATATGTAGCTGGATATAGCCTGTAGATTAACTCATTGAAAGCTAGGCGGATCATCTTTTTTATTTTTATTTTTTATTTTTTTAATGCACAATTTGATTAGGTCCTATAGCCATTATTTATTACGGTTTCAAGAGATTTACTTCAACTTTAATTATGACTTTTATCTTCATAACTCTGTACCTTCTTTGCAGACTTTGCTATTTCAGTTACTATATCTAATATAGACTTCTTAATGACATTAAATTTTTTGATTGACATAACATGAGAAGTTACCATATGCTATTTATGCAATTATTATAATTTTATAAAAATATAAAAAAGAAGAGTATGTATTGATTTGCAACATTTTAATGTTCATACTTAGTCATCGATAGATCCAATTTCTACAACTACTCTCCACTCATCTCGTATTCCAATGACAATAATGCTGAAGAATTATGTTCAATCGTAATTCCTTCGTCAAAAGAAACCTTGAATTGTTCGCAACGCCATGTTCTAATGCACATTTTTTGAAGCATCCTATATATATTTAGTATAAACGAAGACTGATAAGCCTCATAATACTTGTCTCATATGTTAGATAGATAGATCCATTTGATTGTTCCATAGTTTACACTATTATCTCCTTTGACACAAATTGTCTTGTTCCCCTAACTTGGTAAGTTTGTTTTGAGTTGCCTTCTTTAGTACTCAATTAGGGTCTTAGTCCTTAAATTTTCCAAAAAAATAAATCAAATTTATTAACGTATATATATATATTTTATGTCCACTTGAATGATACGTATGTGTATTCATGAAATTACAGGTGGTGAGTTTACAGGCAGAACTCTCGTACTTGCAAGCTCATCTGGCGACCCTAGAGCTTCCAACGCCGCCGCCACCACCACCGTCGGCACTGTTGACTCCGCCTTCGCTCTCTATAGCTGACCTTCCACCGGCCACTTCCGTTCCTGCCAGGTACGACTTGTCGTCGCTTTTTGATCCGATTGTGCAACCGTCATGGCCCATGCAACAGCGGCAAATGGACCCACGTCAATTTGGTGGCATCATCAGTTCGTCGCCGGCCACCAGCGGCGGTGATCTCCAAGCATTGGCTCGAGAACTTCTTCACAGACATGGATCTCCAGCGCTTGGCTCTATCCCATGTACTGATGCTTTATCATCACCCTCTGTTTCTAAGTGAGAGTACTGACAATGCACCCACCAACACAGCCGCGGGAAATTTGTAGTAATTGGATACTATATAATAGCTAAGGAGCTTAATCTCTTCTTATCACATTGATCAAGTAGTTCAAATATTGATCACCATTGTTTTTCTTCTTCCTCATTCTCCGTCACTTTTTTTTCATCCTGTATCGGTTATTCCATTTCAAGATGCTAGTCAAATTGGATGTCTCTCAACTTAGTATGTTCAATTCATGAAATACGAAAAAGTATCTAATTTAAGAATTTAAACCACAAAACATGAGTTGTATCACATCTACAATTACCACAAATCATGATAATGGTCCGAGCAAAATTTGTCATAGAAAAAGGATAAAAGACGTAGATTTATTTCGTAATTTTAAAAAATTATTAATTTTTAAAATATTTAGCTAAAAAATAATAATAGAACAATTGTAGTACGAATATTACAGATAAATTAATCAAATATTATATCTGTACGAATATTAAAAATAAACTAATCAAATGTCACAAATATAATAAATTAACTGAGTTCTTAAACTCAACATAAATTAATTAAATTTGAATTAAATTGATAAAGTAATTATAATAAAATATTAATTTAGTTCGAATTTAGTTAATTAAGTTTGAATTTAAAAGTTATAATCAATCATCATACTATGGCAGTATTTGATTGAGACAGGATCATGTTCCATATATTTTATTATTATTATTAATTGAATTACGAACTAAGGATTTTTTTGAAAAAATGAGAAGTAGAAAGATTTTTTTGCAAATTTTATAAATTAGGAGATTTTCTAAAGATTCTTAAATTAAATGAGAGGTTTATATTTTTGTCCTTAAAAAATCATTAGATTAAGTTATTCATAAATTGTAGGATGTTAGGATCCAAATTCCTAATTGGCATTTACATTTATTTTTAAATGAGTCTACCTTTAATTGTAGCTGTTACCAATTGACTTGGTCAGGATATTCGGCTCTCACCCGAAAGACCCGGGTTCAAGTAACGGCACCGGAAAATTTTTTCCTACTTTCAGCTTCATCTAATCATCTGAAGTCGACTTCGTTGATTGTAATGTCATTCCCTTGATTATCTTCTTCGTTCGAAATATTATGATTAAAATAATAAATTCGTGGATGTACTCGAAGCAATATGGACCCGTTTGTACTTGATTTTACATCCTCTATGCCAAACACATTCCCTGAGAAAAAAGCAAAAAGGAAAACGGGTAAATTAGGAATATTATATTTGAACAAGCACTTCATAAATTATGTGTTCGTAGTGCAATCTCTGTTTCAGTTGGGTTTATATATAATATAAAGGTGTTTTTAATTTTTAATTAAAGCGTCTTCGAGATCTTACGAAAAATTATAAAACGCGCGGGAAATCTCAAACCACGATTTCCAGTCTTGGTTTGAAAGAGAAATGGCGCAAGGAGAAGATGAATCGCCAAGGACGGAGGGATGGACGGTTATGGACGGCGCCGAGGAGAACAAGGAGGTATTATCTGCTGCGCTTTCGTTTCCTTCGTCAGTACACCTGATCATTGATTTGAGGAACCTGTTCTAGTTTGTTGTTTGCTGCTTAAACAACGGAGCGAGTTATGAGTTTATCAGATCGACCTGATTTTCTAGGTTCAACCACGATATTGTGTAAGAACTGCTTTATATTGTTATTCAACGCTCTAATTGGTTTATTTACTACGAGTTGTTCGCAGATTTGCAAGTATAAACATCAGTAGAACTATTGGATCCTTACTTGGAGCATAATCTCTCCTCTGATGTCAACTGTACGCAGTAAAACAATGGCATTAGGTGTGGATTCAGATGAAATTTTCGTAGCATTTCTCGTATATATTTATTTATGCCTAATATTGAACATTTAATTTAATTTAACGCATATTTTTGCCTTTTTTCTATGCTTTGTGCTAATCAAAGATTCAAAGTTTCTCACTCCTACAAATGACTCGTGGGAAAATTATCTGCAAACTGCAAGCTCTCTTATGTTTTTTCCTTTTCACGCTAAATAAAAGGATGTGAATCTGCAACTCAAAAGTATATAATGTTTTGTCTGTCGATCTCATTCTGTAACTCTTAGAATCACTAATTCTATGTGTTAAGATTTATTCTAAATATATCCTATTTTTGCTTTTGGCATTTTATTTGACATAAGAATTATCATAAGTCGTGAAGATGCGCTTTAATTGTAGATTGAGTTTTGGAATTGGATGTTGTGTGGAATTGGAATTGGAGTCATATACCACATAAGCAGAGTTTTTGTTTAAATGAATCTCTACAGTCCATGTTTAAATAGGAGTCTATCAAAACCTAGTGAGTGTGCGTGTGTTACTGTGATTATAAGTGTCACGTGCACCTGAAGTGCAGTTGACCTTGGTTGCGCGCATGTTTTGTTGGTTTTTGATGTGGAGATTAACGTACTGTTGAGATATTGGCTGCTGCTCTGTTTTTACTCCTCAGTTGAGCTGATTGTGTGGGTGTCTTCCAGCAGCTCTTTTTCATACTTAGTTTATCTCTAATAAGGAGGTCACGCTTGAGATGGAGTTGCTGATTCTCTAGGCAGTACTGATCGGTTGTTGGTTGCGGCATAGAGAAGGATTACTGTTTATGAATGCGTGAATTATTGATGCAGTAACTTGGCTATATCGATGAACAAATTCAGATCTGGAAATTATTTTTCTCTTGTTTTATTTGTTCTTGCTTTTGAGTAAAAATAGTTAGAAAAATTCTCTGACGAGGTTAACACGAGTTGGTCGTGTTATTGGGTGTGAAAATTTTTCACGGGCAGTTAGGTTGTGGGATGGTTACATAGATTGAGTGTTACGGGGTTAGATCAATCTTGTGCAATTTTTGCGAACTACAGTGAAAGTGATTAATCTAGGTGAGGGTCCCGCAGACGTAGGGGAAGTGTGTCGAACTGCATTACCAAACGTCGGTGTCCTTGTTATTTTGCATTTGTGAGTTTTTGCTTTGCTTGTGTAAAGAATATTTTTAGATAATCTGCGAAATAATTCACGGCTTAGGTATTTCAATTGATATCAAAGCGAGGTCACCGATTCAGAACTTGGTACCAAGTTGGTGTAGATCCTAGATTCGCAGACATGACTACGAGAGAGGGTGCATCAATCACCAGACTACCACTATTGGATGGATCAAATTATCCATCATGAAAATCCCGGATGAAATTCTTTATTCAAGCTCAGGGGACGAGAGCCTGGCATTCGATAGTACACGGTTGGACTCATCCAATGATTGTTGATGATAAAGGAGAGACAACTCAGAAAGGAGGCCAGATCTTCTGTCGAAAATAGCTCTGTCTTACTCTGTCTAAGAGTAAAACGGTTTCGTTTTCTCTTAAAATTTTAACAGACGTGTAGTGGCTGTGTTCTTCCCGAGAGAAGCCGCCGTTTTCTTTCAAAGCTGTCTATTTAAAGCTGCGTGTTTCTTGAATAGAGGATCTGTTACACTTGTTAAGTTTTCAAGCAATTTCTAACATTCAACTTCAACTATTACGATACTTACTTCTTATTATTATGAAACTTTTTTACAAAGTATTTATTATATATATATATATATATATATTTCATTTATTATTATATTCTTTAATAAATAATAATAATAATATTTGTAAAA
>JAOSBL010000009.1:23536394-23549484 GCA_027568915.1 Erythroxylum roraimae
CATTTCTATTTCTTTTCAATTTCATTGATTATCCTTTGCTTTATACATAAATAATTGCCAAATAATCATCGACAATTACTCGTTTAATAGTCTTAACTTACAGAAATTTTCGGGGTCCAACAGAATGTATACTTTTAGACCTTTCTAAATCTTACATATCAGCAAGACTTCTACTAATTATTGTATTAGTCCAAACGAGAATTTAAAAGTAGTTGCTTAAACAATAATGAAATAGAATGTAGTTAACAAAAATTCAATAACTCTTCATATCTACACATCAACTTTAGAAAATGCAAAAAATGTTTCGGTACACTACTAATCTTCTCTTACTATATTCATAGAAATCCAACTCTTATTTCCATTCGTTCGAAGGGATAGGTTTCTGGTTTTGTAATAAAACTTTAAGTGTAGTTTTGATTATAATATTATAATTATAATTATAATATTATTACTATCGATTGCAATTGTATTTGTATTACTTGCAATTATTGCTATATAAAATGCAATTATCATACCACAATATTGTAAGATTTTTTCAAATCTTCCTATTATTCCTACTGTTAAGAATATAGCCCATTTAATATTTAACCCTTCACCACGCAAACGGTACCGCCCATATTTCATCATGTTTCATCGTCTGTGATAGGCAAAGGCGAAGAATTAATTTATAAACGTTTTGGGTCCCTATTCTCTTATACACGAAACATAATATTCAACACCATTGCATCGTAAAAACAGAAGCTAGAAGATTCAAAAATATCAGAGACGTTGCTAGACATCATCGGAGCAATGTCTGGAGGTATGTTTTTCGATTACGCTTCCTTTGCTAAATACGTGAATATCATACATGTATCTTGTTTACACGTAAATGAACTTATGTTTTGAGATGAATGCTTGATTTTTCAAATGTAACTTGTTATATGCAATTTTAAATCTTATTTTATAGTTTTTTTTTAAAAGCGAACATAATCTAATTAATAAATAACTAAAACTTGATTACTTCTCATTCCTCAAAACTCTTTTAACTTTTTTAGCTCAAATAAACAATATATATCTAACATTTTTAAAAGTAAACAATGTGAATTATCTCATGATATTTTTAAAATATTTAAGATAATTTTTATTTTAATATTTTTAAAATAATATTTATAGTACTCTATATTTAAGTTTTTGACAGCTTTAATATATAAATAGTTAATTTATATTAAATGATATTACAACTAATCAATTTGAATTCAACAAATATTGATGTGATGTTAAATATTTAAATATTAACTAAAAATATAATCTCCACCTTTAATATTTTTCAAAAATTTATATAAACCCTTATCATTTTTTATCACTTTTATATTTTATTCAACGTGAAATGTATAATATTTTAATAATGTTGACGTGTAAATTAACAGATAAAAAATTACTTAAATTTTTGTAAAACATTACATTACAAATAACATCTTTTACGCATTTTAGAGCACAACTAACAATTACAAGACTCTTTTCCTGAGCATCAAATCTTCTATATCATTTAATCCCAAAACGACGCCATTTTAAAGTGAAAACTATGGTTAAAATAGATTAAGTAGCATAGAAGACGTGAACCCGCGCAAAGACCCAAAGAAAAATGGGAATAGTACATTGAATAGTGTGAGTGTCCGACACGGAGGAGCAGCACCAAATCAAACGGTTAGGTTTATTATGGGATTCAGTGCGTGGCGTGCGTTTTGATTGAGAAGATGACAGCACTGTACCACACTAACACTGTATGTAATGAGTGGATAGTATGTAATGTACACTTTTTAATATCTGTTCTAAATTTATAAATATATTAATATTTAATTTTAAAAACGTTAGAATTTAATATATTTTTATTATTATAAATGATCAGATGTAAAATGCACTTTTTTCCAATTAATGTTTGCTTCAGAAATGGAGACTGCGACAGCTCCCGCCTCCCCACCTAAATTCATTGGCTCTTCGTACCCCATTAATAGCCTCTCCCTGGTTCAAAGGATTCGCCTGCCATCTGTCGTCACTCCCATCATTTTGCAGTCTGGTATAAATTAATGAGAGCAAACCTCATTCAAATATTTTATTTTTATTTAAATAGTACCTTTTAAAATCTCGACATATTATTTTTTAAAAATCATTATATAAACTTGATTATAAATATTAAAATTTATTATTGTTGTTATTATAAAAATTGATATATAAATACAATCCGAATATACCATATATATTTTCTCACATAATTGTTGAAAGGCCTAACTCACCTTCAAAAATTAGCTTGAGAGGAAAGGTTTACACACTATTATAAATGACTGAATGAACTCACATTTGTCAGATATGGGATTCTTGATACACCTCCTCAGCCTAAAATAGGGCTGAACATTTGTTGGGTATATTGGATAAAGGTACAGAATCGAATACTGCCCCATACTATCGAAACAAATGGACTCTGATATCACATTGAAAGAACTCACCCCTAAAAGTTAGATTGAGAAGAGAAAATTTATAATTATTATAAATGACTTAATGCACTCATACTTATCTTATGTGAAATTTTTGAGAATAATGGTAAATACACAAAAAAAAGGCGAATTATGTATATGTAGTTTGTCAAATAATGTCACTTTGAAATGATTTGATAAAAATTTAGTCATTTTTAAAATTTTAGATTATATAATCTTTATTAAATTAAAAATATGTTATTTGTCAGTCACTCTCTCTCTCATTTAAGCCCACACGTCCCGGTTCGTGATTCAACCAACATGTAGCACCATGGACGATGCAGTCAAATCACGTCGGCCTCTGAATTGACTTCTTTTCTTCTTTGGCTTCTCCGCATGTGGAAGTGCCACTACTTTTTCTTGTAACCTACTGCCCTAATTGCCGGAGCATGCATGCCTTCTCTTCGCCAACATTGATACTATTTGTCTTAAACCGCCGCTAGCTACTAAGAAAGAAGCTTTCATGTCGTTTTCAAAGGGAACCTACCCCAATTACCAAGATCATGTCTTTTAGTTTCTTCGTTTACTACCAAAACCCGCCCCTCGGTTTTTCTGCCTTTTGTATACGAAACTTTGATGTATCTTTCAATAACTTTTCGTTACACTCAATATTGTCCTTTCTTAAGGAAGAAACTATAGAGGTTTAGTATTGGTATATGTCATATTAATTTGTTAGTCTGTAATTGGTTACTTCTACAAAGGTCAATGACACCAAAGTCCTCTTCTCCCAAGAAAACAAAGGAGTATTAGAGACAAAACTAGAAATAGAAGTAGATTGATTATTACAAGCACTTTTTCTGCCTAGGCAACTTAAAGATTTAAGCTTCAAATATTAAGAAAGTCAAACAGAGTTAGTAATAAGTGTTCGATTTTGACATTAATTAAATATTTATAAGAATATTTATTAATTTAAATCAAATTTAATAAGTTGATAATAGATTTAAGAGTGTAGTTGATTATTATAATAGTGACATTTAATTAATCCATATATGAGATCCATTATATTTGTATTTTATTGTTATTTTTAATTGAAATTTAAGAGAAAAAATTATTTTGAAAATTAAAAAATCAAAAAATAGAAAATTTATGGATTAAGATTTTTTTAATTCTTTAAATTATAGACTTTGTCTATTTCTTTTAACCTTTTTTTTAACTTCTTTTAACCTTTTAGGTGATAATAATGTTCCTGTTATATAAAGTTTAAATTTTATATTAATAATTTTTTAATCCCTAAAAATTAATTTATAAATATTATGCTAACTGTAAAATTTAGTATAGCACTATTATAACATTCTAATTTTATTATATAATAATTATTTTAATTATTTGTATAGTTATTATATCTAAAATTTTTCTGTTAATTATAATATTTATTTAAAAACTAAAATAATGAATTAATTTCAAAATAAAAATATTAGGTTGTTAAGAAACTTTAAGCCGAGGGAAACTGAAAAAGGGCCTAGGAATGGACAGTTGGCTTTCGTTTCAAGGTAAGGTGTACTTGAATTGAAAGCAAAACGACCACGAGTGAGGGAAATGACAGAAAAGATTGGTAATATTCCGTGGGCCGTGGCAGTGCACGTGCACATGAGTTGTACGCTTTCAAGCTATTGGACAAAATCCAACGGTGCCTTACGTTCTATTATAAAATCTTTGATAAGTTGTTGACCTCTCTGGCTTTATCTTGAGGTGATGCAATGGACGGTCCTGATCTCTCATGCATGCCACTTCCCTTCGCCTAAATAATGCAACTTTCCAGCTCATCCTCCCATTACGGTGTATGCTTGCCTCACTTTAATCTTGGACTCATGTATTCTCCTCTCCCGGGTATATCCTTTACGGGAAAATTCTTAATTAATTATTTTTAAAATTAATAAATATAATTATTTATAAATTGTCCATTTTAAATAAGTTAATTACGAAACTAATATAATTAAATTAAGTGATATGTTTAATTTAACTAATTATTTTAGTATTTATTAAATTGAACCTAAGAATTAGATAAGGAAGAGTTTTGTATTGCCCAAATTCAATTAGATTAGAACTAAAATAATATTATATTGATAAATTAAATTTAAAATTATTAAGTAAAACGTATTATTTTATTTCAATTGATTTGAAACGAGTCCTATTTACTTTTTATAATAAAAGTATCAAATATATAAAATTAAACAATATCTATTTTTTAAAATTTAGTATTGAATTTCTAAAAGTTTTAAATTGAATGAATAACTGTTTAAAACTTATAAAAATCAAGTTGTGTCTATCAAATACTACGTAAATGTTTATTTATTAATCATATAAGTGAAAACAACATCTAATTTGATTTCTACAAATTTTTAAAAATTATGAACTAAATAAAAAAATTAAATACAAAATTAAAATTTTTTCAGAAAGTCAATATGCATCATTAAATCTATTATCATATAATTATCATTTTAAAACAAACTGTCTCTTTTCCTTGTCACTTAAAAATTCTACTAAAGTCAATGGCCTTAAATTTAGGGTGAGTAATTGAACATTAGAATTTTCATTTGAGAAACTTTAGTTTAAGCCCTAGGAAAGGTCAAGTTGGTGGAGTGGAGAAGCATGAGATTAAAAGGTTATGTGTTCGAATTCTCTTACTTACGTTCTCTTGATTGAGCCTGTTGTATAGAACTTATTTAGTGCGAAATACTCAATTAATATAATTTACAGGCTATTGCATCAATCCGAAGATTTATCCGGTACACATCCAAATGATAACAATTGTATGTTCCTCCATTTCGGAACAAAAAATGGTTTTCAAATAATGCAAGTGAACGTGAGCTGCTATTGAAGATAAGGGTCCCATATTATAGTGATTTATTTGATTAACGACGTTAATGAGACAAAGAAAGAGGTGATGTTTGAACCAAAGTAAAGATTAGCGTATCCAACACTTTGAAGAACAACATAAAGATTAACCTTTTTGATGTTGACTCTCTATGTATATAAAAGAAAGGCTTCTTACAGACCTTGCAAATTGGAAATGTTTGTACGACAGAATTTGAATCGATAACAACAATCCAATGAAAGTTTCGTTGATTGTAAGATTTTAAAAATACACAACCTTACGTAATTGATAGATGAGTTGTTTTTCATTATTTAAAATTGATAATAATGATAATTTTTTAAATCAGAACTGAAATAATATCTCAAAAATTTAATTCTAAATTTGCATGTCGCTTACTAGTTTACCACTTATGTCTTTTTTTAAGAAGTTTAAAATACTTATTACGTGTGTTTGTGGATTTTATAAAATATATTTAGTTGTTTTATTTTTAGTTTCAATACATGAAAGGATGTAGTTTCACTGATAAACCGGAGATCAACACAACTCTCCACTCATGACATAGATTTTGATTTATATGTATTATGGTGGTGGAAGATTTAAAGCTAATTTTCAGGTCTGAGCTATGGAATATTCTATTCCACACATATCCATACCTTATGAATCGTGTTATTTAACTTATTGTAACATTTTGTCCTCATAAAATAGTAGAAGGATGAAAAAATGAAAATCTGATCACAATTTCTTTTAAAAGAAGATTATATATATATATTTCATGGTTACTGTGCCGGCTGTTAAAATCAGATCCGCCTGTTTAGGACTCGATCTTAGTACTAGTCCATAACGATGATTCGTTCGTAGAGCTATTTACTCGATTGCAGACATTTCTGGAACACCTCTAACAAAGAGGGAACTTGACTGCAAGACCTACCCATCGAGCAGGGACGAAAGTCGGCCTTAGTGATCCGACAGTGCCAAGTGGAAGGCCAACAATTGCAATGGCTTCTCTATCTTTTCATGTTCAAAAAAACAAGATTTTTTAGATTCGATGGGACAAATTTAATATTTCATATATATATATATATATATATACAGGGAAGGAGCTACACTGGGGGGCAAGTGGGGGTAGCCAAAAAATTTTGCATGAAAAAATTATTATTTTAAGTTTTGATCCAATAAAAAAACAAAATGTTACTTTAACTAAAATTTTACTCCAATTAAAAATAAAATTTTGCCTTCATTAAAATTTTGCCCCTACTTAAAAAAATGTCTGAATCCGTCCTTGTATATATATAAGTTTATTAATTAGATAGACATTATATATAATATTTCGTGCCATCTATGTTTATTTTAGTCTACGGTTTGAGATTTTAATAGAAGTTGACGATAGGAAGGATGAGTATTATAAAATTAAAATTATAAAAAGGCACTGACAATTTTAAAAAATTTTAAAACTTAAAACCTTAGTAATATGTTGGCGCGTGAGATTCAGAGGAGATAAGTGGCTGTAGAAGCCTGGAAAGTACACGTATGTTAGATCAGTACAGCAAATGTTTATAAAAGTGGGACCCAATAAACAGCATCCGCATCAACATCAATGCATCCTCATTCCCAGAGTCGCCCTTAAGACACGCACTGACTCTCTCCAGACCCATTTTGTTCGGGTGGGTCCACGACCCACACATATATGGACCACCCAATCATTCTGCAGAAAAGAACCCCCGCTACTTTTCTATTTTTACATAAGTACCACTTATTCATCCTCCTCGTTTTCGGTTTTCTGCTCCTATGACCATTGACCTGTAATAAGTCATTAACCAACAAGAACTCTGTAATTGTAACGCTTACACACTAATCATTCCATAAGCACGAGAAGTTGAGAATTTCAACGCTAAATACTTCAGTTATTTGGAGAAAAACGCTTTGTTCTCCAGTTATGGTAATAAGGGTTCTCAAATCTTTGCATATCCTACAGTTTGATTGATTCATTTCGCTTAGTTTCTCAGTATCAGCGTATCACTTAATCAGTTGAACTTGGACTTGAACTTGCAGAGTTTCGAAAGAGGTTTAAAGCAGTAAACTTTATTTCAGGACTTGGTTGAGCTAACTGGGTTTTGCTGGACGAGACATGAAACCAAGAGAAAACACTTGAAACAGAAGCTTCAAACACAGATGGAATCCATAGTTTGTCTCTTCTTGTTTGACGATTTCAAACAGTACAGTGATTGTGTGTGCTTGGGTTCAAGATTTTTCTTTTTCTAGAGATAAAGTGGATATAGAATTAAACCCACAAAGAAGAAAGGTGATATAGAAGGAGATATGGAGATTTCAGAGAGCAAGAAGGAGTGTGGCTTGAGGAAGCAGAAGCAGGCTGATCTCCGAAGGACAGGCTTTTTAAGACATGAGAGTTAGATCAGTGTGCGCGATAAAAAGAACATGGGGTGTTGGGACCCCATGTTATGTTGTGCGAGTGACAGGGAAGTAGTAGGGCCCAGACACCGCCCATAAGCACGCTGTTTTACCAAAAACTAAACCCATCATCGAACCAAGACCCTTGACCTAACCCTAACCCAACAACCGCTATAACCAAAGAACACTGACTCTACCCTCTCTCTTTCTCAAGTCCCCCGAGACTAGAATCTCTTCCTTTGCTCTCTCCCTCTCTCTATTTCTTCGTCTATCTAGCTTTTACCTATCTTAGTCTTCTCTCCTTCTTCTTCTTCTTCATTTCCTCTCCAAAAACTCTTTCAACCAACAACTTACACACTTGGAAAAACCTAAGAAAGGTAAAATTTGTACTCACATGAGAGGTAGAGTGAAGAAAGGTGGGGTTGATTCAGCTGAAAATTTGGTGGCCGATACTTGAAAGTCCCCTCTTTTCTTTTCATCTGCTGAAGGGTCAGTAACATATCTGATCTATCAAATTCAGACCATCCAAGACAGGAAGGTGTTTAAGGAAGCAAAAGGTCCAAGGAAGCACTCAAAAAGAATCTGTGTTGTGTATGTCTGAGATCAATCATTAGGTGGGCAAAATTAATCGGAAGAATCAAAGGAAATGAATCCAGTTACCGCACATGGTCGTCCTCTTCCTCCTCCTTTTCACACCAGCGACCTTCACTTACATCCTCACCATCAATTTCAACACCAACAACAGCACAATTCAGAAGATGAACAAAGCGGTAACGGCAGCATAAACCGTGGTCAAAAGCGAGAGCACGATGAGATCACCATAACAACACCAAACACGAACGAAGGGAGAGAACTGGTACCAGCAACATCAGGAGGAGAAGGAGAAATGACAAGAAGACCCAGAGGAAGGCCTCCAGGTTCTAAAAACAAGCCCAAACCTCCAATTATAGTCACAAGAGATAGCGCCAATGCTCTTCGATCCCATATCATGGAGATAGCCAACGGCTGCGATATCATGGAGAGTGTATCAACTTTTGCGAGGCGTAGACAAAGAGGAGTTTGCATTTTGAGTGGAACTGGGACTGTAACTAACGTCACGCTCAGGCAACCGGCTTCACCAGGAGCCGTAGTAACTTTACATGGAAGATTCGAGATTTTATCACTTTCTGGCTCTTTCTTGCCGCCGCCAGCTCCGCCAGCTGCCTCCGGGTTGACTATATACTTAGCCGGTGGACAGGGGCAAGTGGTCGGAGGAAGTGTAGTAGGTCCACTTCTGGCCTCAGGTCCGGTGGTAGTTATGGCAGCGTCTTTTGGTAATGCTGCATACGAGAGACTGCCGTTGGAGGAGGACGAGGATGAAGCGCAACCACCGGTTACAATGGCTGGAAGTGTACAGTTAGAATCATCTGCTGGACCACAGAATCAGCAGCAACAACAACTAATGCAAGATCCAAATGCACCAGTCTTTCAAGGTTTGCCTCAAAATCTTCTGAATTCGGTGCAACTTCCAACTGAAGCCTACTGGGGCACAGGTCGTCCTTCTTATTAGTAACAGCAAGCAAGTAGAAACTTGTGTTTTTTTCTTCTTCTTCCTTTCCATAATCATCTTCATTTCTCTTTCTTTTTTCTGTCAAAAGTTAGGCTGTCTTTAAAAATGTTGATCGTGATCATTATCTTTCTTTGACTGAAGATAGTATACAGAAATTATGGATCTATTGTGGGTTTTGTTCAGCGTATCTTATACATTGATTTTGCTTAAAGATGAAGCATCAAACAGCTTTAGGAGATGGGATTCAATTCTCTCTATATAAAAATTCTTCTGTTGCATCTCTGATAACTTGCCTGGTACTTAAACCTTCCATTCTTTGTGAAAAGAATGGAAAAGAAGATTGATACCAATGTGTTCTTTTTCTTCTCTGCAGACACTTTTCAGTTTCAGTTTCAGGTTCTGTACTTCTGTTTCACGACTCCTAAACACATATTAAAATTTTTCTTGGTAGAGAGTAGAGAATGGAGAACCATAAAACAAATATTGAAGTTTCCTTAATAGAGATTCAATTTAGCAATCAAAAACTTCAATTTCCTGAACATGAGATTTTTTTGCAGCTTATAGTTACATACATTATCAAAACTTTCTCTCTTTTCTCTGCCATATCTCTTGTGTATGTATACAAAAGAGCTGTGAGTTAAGAGGGTTGATTTTAAAGTTACTGTTTGATCGAAGGATGGTGGGAACAAGTGGGAATTCATGATGATGGCTGAAGAAACAAAAGAGATGGGAAGTTATGGGCATAACTAGGGCTGTGTTTGTTTGTTGGTTGGTTGTGTAATATATCTGAAAATTCCAAGTCCCTGTGACTGGCTAGGGTTTTTATTAACAATTATGGAAGAAAGAATCTGGAGAGATGAACATTGGATACTGGGATACACGTGCGCTGCTCTGTAAAAGGCTCCTTTTCGAGGCACTTCAACGCATTCCATGTACAGGCAACAACAAGAACAACTTCCATGACAAAACACACCTTCCTCCTCTACTCAGATGTTTAAAGTTTTCTCATTCTCTTGCCCTATCCCTCTAAAACTGCTACTGAAACATTAGTAAAAGGTCTGAGTGATTCAAGAATCCGAATGCTAAGGTAAGTTCTTGGAAAAAGGAAAAGAATAAACAAGGAAGAAAAAAAATTAAAAAATTTATTTTGGCTGCTTTTAAACCCTAGCTCTTGATCATTAATTCTCTTGTACTTTCAATGGTAGCTAGCTATTATACATATCCTTCTTTCTTTAGTTTCTTTTGAAACACCATCCGATCTGAGAGAACTTAAGCTCCAGGCAGTAAGTTTTTTGAGATCCGAGGATGTTATTGGACTGTTTAATAATCGAAATGTTACATTAGCTGGTAGTTGAATATATTAATAATTAGCTAATGACTAGTTATATTAGCTGGTAATTGATTATATTAATAATTAGCTAATGATTAATTATATTAGCTGATTTGATCAGTAAATAATATTAGTTGTTTATTAAAGATCTTTGATAAAATTAGCTGTTTAATATTAACTTTCTAAGTATAAAATGAGTTGTGAGGGTATGACGTAAAAAAACAAATTATAAGATCATGATTAGATATTTAATTTTACAAAAATTTAAGTTTTTAACTTTAATGAAAATCATAAAATATTCTTAAAAGTTTTGTCACCGTAACATATTTTTTATTTTGTGACAGAAAAAACTTATTTCATTAGTAAAAAAAAACTCCCAAGTTTTGTAACTAAAAACTTACTTCATTGTAAAAATTTTAGCACTGTATAATACATGCATGATTTTTAGTTTGAATTATTCATAATATCACTATAGCATAATTAGCATAATTCAAAATTTATGAAAGGAAGGTAAATTTGATTTTTTACCTATTAATATCATATTTAGAAATCAACTTATTGGGGTTAAATAAGCTAATCAATAAGTTATTCATTAAACACATCAATAACTTTTTAAGATATTAAAAATGCTAATTTTTTGTCAATAAGTTAAAAAACAACTTATCAGCTGTTTGCCAAACACCTCATTTATTTTTTATATTTATGTGACTAAGTTTTTTCAGTTCTTAATAATAATTTTCATTAAAGTAACTTAATAAATTTTTATTCAGAGTGTTTATAAATAATTTGAAATAATAAAATAATTTTTTTTGTGATACATCAGATTGTAGGGAAGGCTTGAGTATTATGTCCAATTTTCAGTTTCAACTTCAAATGTATACTTAAATTTGTTAACTAAATGAAAGGAATAGTAAGCCTCATGTATTTCTACTGATGTTTTAAAGACCGAACCGCTCGAATCGCTTTAGCAATAAAAACTTTGAATTGATTGAATTTTTTAGTTTGGTTTTCAAATTTTCAGTTTGATTTAGTTTAATAATTTTTATTATTACAAATGATCAATTTATAAATTATTTAATTTTTATAAACTAAAATAAACTAATTAATTTTTATTTAATAGCAATTTTCTAGTAAGGATAATCTTTTTTAATCATATTTCAAATTCTTTAATTTTATTCAATCTTTAATTAATTTTATGACAGTATGATTGAACCTTTTAAATCTTAAATCTCTTATCTTCCTGATTTAACTTTTAGTAAGATTTTAAAAAAATTAATTTCTCCTCTTTTCTTTTTGGAGTTTCATTTACCTGTTTATTCTCATTTTGTACTCTTTTTTATTGACTTGGGTGATTATTGGGTGGACCTTTTTTGGACATTGGGAAAAATCCAATCTGTCCCTTCATAAACATCGTCATTTCGTTCTTCTAACTACAAAATCCAATGATTAAACAGATGGAAGATCCAGTTCTTGTTATTACGCTCCACTTTTCCCATTTTTTTAATTATTATGTTCCACTATTTTCAATTTTTTGTCTCACGTTTTAATTTATAATTATTAATTTTAATATTATTAAATAATTTTATAATTAATATTAATAAATCTAATACATTATTATTTATAATCAATTATAGATAATAAATATTTTAGTAAAAGATGTAGACCTCTTTAGTGTTATAAGAAATATTAGAAAATTTCATAATCTTTGATATTCTTAAAAAAAACATTTCTACCTTTTAATTAAAAAATTTTCTCTTCTTAAACCTCGTTAAAAAATAAAAAATAATATATGCAACATAAATATTGGACATGAGTTAATTAAATGTCACTAATATAATATTAGTTTGAGTCATCTTTAATTAATTTTATTTGAATTTAATAGTAGAATTAAATTATCCACTCATTTATATATAATATTTGTATTATTTATAATTTTATTATTTTTAACTGAAGTTTAAGAACAAGATTTTTTTAAAAATAAAAAATTTTAGGATTTAAAAAATAATATTTTTAAATTTTTTCTTTCTTCCTGTGGGTATCCCACCAACGCTCATCAAATGATGACTTTTCAACATAATACTCGCAATTCGTGAGTTGTTACTCCAAATGAATATCAAACTTTAAAATGGTCCCTTTTCATATCTAAAATATGCTTAAGGATTTGTAGTTGGGTCCTTTCAAACCTGTCCCAGTAGAAGGCTTTTAAGGATTCTTTCACTTTGATTGTGATAGCTTTAAGTCGCTTCAGATCTTATTAGTACTCTTAGCACTGAAAATGCAGTAAGCTTTTGATTAGGGGTGAATCGTACCAGGCCGTTCCTATAGTTTTATAGGCCCTGGGTGAAATTTAAAAAAATGGCCTCAATAAATTGACAATATAATTAAGTTTACATATTTGTATGAAATATAAATGACTCAATTTATAAGTTTACATAATCAACTAAATATTAAATGATTATAACACTAACAAATACACAGAGGAT
>JAOSBL010000009.1:23549584-23561117 GCA_027568915.1 Erythroxylum roraimae
GCGCTTTGTATTCCTTGAAGGTCTGAAACACATCTCCCTTGCTCTTGATTGGATACACCCAACATCTCCTGGAATAATCATCAATGAATGATACGAAGTACTTCGCTCTTCCTAGGGACACAACCGATGCTTGCCATACATTAGAGTGAACCAGTTCTAGAACATTTGTGCTTCTAGAGTCCGATGTGTTGAACTTTAACCGACGCTGCTTGCTTGTCACGCACTGCCCACTGGGTAGGAAAACCGAAAGGTGGTCCCACAAGCGCACCGTGCACACCCGAGGGTAACAGCAAAATCTAATTTACTTTCTGATGTGGGGGATCCACACTAAGTAGCAACCACAGAGCATACGGTAAATATATTTAAACTTAACCCAAGCGTGGCTCTGATACCACTTGTTGGAGAAATATATAGGAAATAAGGAAGAAATTAAATGACACAAAAGATTTATGTGGAAAACCCCAATAGGGTAAAAACTACGAAGAGAGAAAAATTTTCACTATAACAAAATAGGGATTACAAACTTAACCTTCTAATTTGTTTAAGAGGAATGTTTGTTTGGTGTGTTGAATGAGGAGTGAGCCTTCTTTTATAGGCTTCACTCCTCCCTTCACTTTCTCATCCTACCAATATGGGATAACTTAACAAGGGGGCTATTGAAGTGGGGCTCCCTCTCATAGTAGGCCTGGGCAGGTGCCAGCAGCACTGATCGTAACATGCAGGAACGAGATCACTCTTCCGCTTTGATCGTGCGAATCCTGTCTTGATTGATTTTGTTAATATATTTGTGAGAACTTCACATAAATGTATAAATAAAATTTAATAAAATAAGTTAAGAATTTGATAATCGAAACAGATGATCTATTCTCTCACATGCACCCATAAAAGAAAAAAAAGGATCATTGAGTCAAAACTGCTCTTATATGTAATAGCAAGATATTGTAAAATAAGTAACATTTTATTACCTGAATTGTCATTAATGTTGATTTTATATCACGCTTCTAAGTGATTGGAATTTTCGTTTTCTACATACGAAAATTGAAGCTTCGTGTTAATTAAATTTTGAGTTACTTTCGGATGTAACTTCTGAAAACCGCCCTGATCAGACCGTTCGGATCAAAATAACTATGTTTTATCGAACGAAGAATCAAGTCTAAACTAGTTAACCAAACCATCCATGTACGAGGTTTGAACCATTTAGTGACTAAAAAGACCAGTATCGAACCCGAGTCATAAGGTACCTCAATTTGACTACATCCTACCCATTCGAACACTTATAGAGAGAGGCAAATTCCTAACACATCTGAATGTTCCACTGAGCCATGTTTCACTTGGGCTTAGACATCCTAGAAATACTATTGAGCCTTCGACTAGTTCAACAAAATTTTGTTTATTAGAGACTTCCCTGCATATGAGGTTTTGCCTAGAACCTGAAACAGAGTCATGGATGTACGCCATTTGAATTAAGCTTGACGCCTATAACTTCTACTTTGCTTTTCAAGTATTGAAAGACAAGATCGAAGATGGATTCCTTGCTGATACAAACAAATCTATTCTGAAAGGTGGATTTGGGAAGTCGCCAACTGATGCGACAGAGTCCCAATTACAAAACTCTGGTTCTCAAAGGCATGACCTTTGTATATGTTTCTGATTCCATGTAGGCTACATTGGTTCATAGGCTCATGCCTGCTGCTACATAGACACAGACTACAACCGGGACTTGCTACTTTACATAAAAACAGCACGAGCATTTGAGTTAATAAAGAATAAGGTATGATACTCATTATCGATCGTTCTGTACACAAGAGGTTAAAGAAATACCCTATCATTCAAGGGACGCCTATGAATTGTAGACGCCGGATTTCACATTTGTGCAGTTAACATTCTATCCGTAATCGCCGCATTTCAGCCCTAAATGTTAAGCTAGAATTCAGGGTCTTGCGAGCAAGATTTCTAATGTCCTCTCTCGAACAATCCCGGGAGATCCGAACAAGCTCCCAAAGTGCACCTCCACTAATCATGTCTTTTGTGTTTACTTCTGAAATTTTCAGGTTCCGGTTCTTTGAGTAACATGCATTGATAAAAGATCTTCAACGAATAAAGAGTTACACTTACCGTGCTGTGCCAAGTGACAAAGTGCAAGTTCGATATGGCGCCTTATAGGTGCGGCTTCATTGTTGGCATTTTGTACAATCCATGGAAGCGCACCATCCTCTATAAGTAAAGATCTGCCACTTTTTATTCCTGTGGGGCATGAAAAAGATTTGTCTCAGACAATCAAACATGCTTGAAAGAAACTAACTGCTGTGCACTAGTGAGCCATTTGACCGTAATCTTTCAAGTAGATGAATATACAGTAATTTGCTCAATTTATGACTAGATTCATCAATGATCATTGATAATTTTCAAATACCCAAGCTGTAAAAAATCAAGGGCAACAAACAAAATCTAGAGATAAAAGAAGGGGAAAGAAAAAGTGAGTTGTGAGTATGGGGAGGGGGGTAAATCTCTATTTCACACGTTACGAAAAGGCCATACCTTTTGTCGATGCACGTGATTCACATTTTGCAAAGTTTGCAATACCACGTGCAACTTGGGAAAGAACATCAGGATGCCCACACCTCACGATTCCTAGCAATGCTTTTATACCACCTTCAGACCTCAGCTTTGCTTGTAGCTTATCTGCAATAGAAGTTCACAATATATACATACCCAAGATGAGGTAAAAAGCCACACTCAGCAGAAGTTATGGACGCAGAATAAAAGTTTGTCTCTAGTTGATAAGCTGTTAAGAGCCTCCAGACATTAGAACAACATGCTACCGATGATTAAATACTAAACATATGCGATCCATACAATATTTCTTTGGAGTAATAAGTAAATCTTCTCCTCTATTTTGCTACAGGAACAAAAACATAAAGCAAGAGAAGTGATGAACAGGAGGATCAGTATACCATTCCCACAAAGATTTGCAATAGCTCCAGCAACCATCCGTAGTGTTTGAGGATCTTCAGCATCAGCTGCTGTTATAGACAACAAACTAATTCCCCCTTGAGCCATTATGAGTTCTTGATTAGCTTCTGAAAGAGACGAAAGTAGGAACATAAACAATTTTAGAAACCACGTGGTGTTAAGATCCTAAACAAACCAGGACTCCAAAACACTCAAAGACGAGAAATTTTTGCAATTACCATTCATCGCAAGGTTGGCAATTGCACCAGCTGCTACTCTGCGAACAGTTTCATCCTCATAGCTTCTCAGAAGCATCAGCAAAGATGTAAGACCACCGGCCTCAACAATTTGTTCCTGATTTGCTTCTGATTAGGAAATTTGTGATTACATATTCGGTGTGACATCATAAAGTAATAGAGGAGCACATTGTAACATTATCTTTTTCTCAAATTATGGAGAGGAAAGGGGTTGGCCTTTGGGGAACAAATCTTCTGTATTCTATCTCAAACAGGAATCTGGCTTCCCTTACTTTATGAGCAAGTACACGGAGGAGAAAGCCCATCAACATAAGCAGTATTAAATAGCATATTTAGAACTATATTTCCTATTAATTGGCTGCAGTTTAACATATAGAAAAGGCCCCAGGTAAAAGATGTAATTGAGATCAACACTTCAGGTTGGCGTAGTAACTTGAGAGTAGAATTGACAGGAGAAATGAAAGGTGAAAAATGCACTACTGACCTTCAGCAGCTAAGTTAGCCACCACTTTTACTGCATGGATTCTGACATTGGCATCTTCAGACTCAAGCAGTTGCAAAACCTTTTGTAGTCCAACTGTTAAATAATTTTATGAAAAAATTATACAAGAAACACATGAATTGGATCTCAGTGGCTATACAACTCCATGCATAAAATTTGTTTACCTTGCTCAAAAAGAGAGGCCATTGGTGGCTTGTGTCCATTGGTGGATTCACTAAACTGGGAATGCTTATATTGAGACATAAGGGAATCTAAGGAAGTGAAGCCATTTCCAGATCCGCCTCTGTCAATATACCTTCTTGTCTGCAAACATAAAAATGACGTCAACAGGGCTAGAATTTCAAAAATACAGATTTGTAATTGAAGAAGGGACACATCTGTTTCATCTTATTTCTCAAAACCATTGATGTTGATGTAAACAGTTATTTGAGAGCATTTCAGCTAGTATTAAAACCAAATAATTACGGGCTTAAAGTAAGAAGAGCATCTATCTGAATAAAATTACCTGATCAGCTTCAAGATTCAAGTGCAATAACTGACTTTTCAAAATCATAATTTCTTCTTCCATTTTCTTCTTTTCATTGGCATCATCCTCCAGTTTCTTGTGCAGCTTTATAACCTCGGCATCACCACCTGCCTAGTGAATGAAATAACCCCTTATATTTAACAAATTCAAAACTCATTTATCTTCTTATATAAGTAGGAAGGGAAGGAAGAAAAGCTTGGAATCATATAGAAGCAGTATAGAGATAGTAAAGTATTGTAATCCACATAACACATACTGCAGACTGCAAAAATTGATTTAATTGACTCTTGAGCTTGTTGGTCTCCTCTTCAGCTTGCTTTCTTAACTGAAGTTCATTTTGAAGCAACCTCTCTAACTCAGCAATGTCCTCACTCACAGAAACCCCCAACTTCTGAAAATAACAGGAGATGGAACAGGTGGAGCAACAATAGTTATCAAGTTTAAACTAATCTCAAAGTAAAGCACAAGGAGACCTGATATACAATGATGAGGATAGCACATAACGGAAACATGTTTCCCTTTGAAACACATCATAATTTTTTTTTTGGTGCGTAAAAGTTGCATGCAAGATGCATGCAAAGGATTCAAGTTATGCCTAATATTTGCCATATATGTCCTGAGTGAAAAACAAACTTATACCAAGGCAAGATGCAACCAAAGAATCCTAGCTAGAGTTGTTAGGAGCAATACATTATCATCTCAAAACTGGCCAGATTGCTCAGCCTAATCAGCAAAGATACCTCAACAATTTGAAAACCTCAAAGAAAATATCAGTTATAGATAGAGTACCTCTCCATTACGTTTACTGATGAAGCCATCATGCTGATTCATCTTCATTTTCTCTTCTAGTTTCTTGACTGACTCCATATACTCCATCTGGCAATTTATTTTTTCCTTCTGCAGAAACAGCACAAATCTCAAATTGGATACATTTCCATGTAAAAAACAAATATTAGATTTCAGTGAAAAAGTTTCCCAACTAAGAAATATCAACTCATTCCACTTTTGTTTCTTCATGCACTTGCCAAGGTTAAATGAGTGGTTAACCGAGATATGTCATTCACAAAAGTTCACACAACTGTAACTTAGTTGATGTAAAAAGAATCAGTGGCCACAGAAAAGTAATTAACAAAATTTTAATGAAAAATGCAGGGATGTGAAAGTAGTGTATTAACCTCTAAGGCTTCTGCAAAGTTTCTTTCCACCTCAGAAATTCGACATTGTGCTTCTTGGTTAATTCTTTCAATTTCGTCATCAAAAGCTTTCTGCTGTCTTTCATTTTCAGCAATGAGCTTGTCAACTTGTATTTCAAGCTTTCGAGACAAACTTTTATAATCAAATTCTTCCTTTATTTTTAACATATTCTCAACCTTCATAGCCTACAGAAAAATGACGTGCAAAACAACCACAAGCTGGTTAATCTTAAAACAGGTAAGTAGACAACAAGAAACTGCAGAAATAGTAATCTTATTGCATATTATAAAAATCATCAAGTATCGGGACGCAAGGAAAATTAGCAAATGAATTCAGACAGCTGACGATTTATAGGCATAAAAGTTTGGATGTTAAATGAACTGGAATTATTGAGGGTACCATAGAAGATCTAGATACATCAAATCAATTAAACTCTTACCCTTTGTCCAAACAATATAGTACTACAGGTCTCTCCTCTATGACGTGGTGAAGGGCCTATAGTCACAACTAATGAAGTTCTCGCTGAACCTGAAATATGATAAAATGCTAAAGCCATTAGGTGTAAAACATAAACCTGTCATAGTGCTTATTATACCTTCATTTATACACTAAAACATCTCAAAGTCCCACGAAAGGCATCTCACCTCCAAATGAATCTTTAAGCAATCTTGTAAGTTTTGAATCACGAACTGGAACATGAGGACTATTCTCTGCCAGTGCATTTATGCACTTCCCTAGTGCACTAAGTGATAGATTTATAGACTTTGCTTCCTCTAACATATGCCCCTCGCTCCCTGTAAAAAACAAAAGGATGATTTCACATGCATGGAATGGTAGCTCCTAAAGAACCATTAAAGCTATGAGTGCCAAAATTCATATCGAGTGCTCATATTTCTAAACATGTGGATCAAAGAATTTGAAGCAAAAATGAAAAAGTATGAAAATAATTGAAGATTGTATTACAGCCACAGTGATTGCTATCCCTTTTCATCAGGAAAACACTCGCAATTAAGGTCACAAATATCAAAGATAAACTATATAGAGACCAACATAAACTTGATAGAGTAATACATCCAATACAAACCTGACTTGTGAATGCGTTCTGAACCTGCAAGATCAACGAGAACCAACTTGCTTCTCCGAACAAGTGGCCTCAAAGGTTTCACCAAATGAGAAGAGTTCTCAATGCCACTTGAAACAACATCTTCTTGCCCCGATACCGACCTCTTAACATGAATCTGCAGTAGTATATGTCATTATAAGTGAGACTTCCAAAGGGAAGAGAGACATGTTACCAAATAGAGTGAGAGACAGCAGAAAGGTACTAACCATCAAAATAGCATGACTACGAGAAGACTCAGCATTCAACTTTGTATTAGCAGCAATTCTATGGGTTTCTCCTAACCTTAACAGCTCCAAAAAACTCATATGATCCCTTACTTCTATAAGAGTTGCACCAGGTAGAGAAACATCACCAGTTTTAGGGTCTTCCACAATGGGAATATTATCATTTGTAGGATCAAGCAGGTCTTGGATAGTCTCCATGTAAAGCTAGAATATTTCATAAAACCATTAGCATCAGGAAAGACATAAGCAAGAAACCCAAACAATGTGGTGGCAGAAGTGTGTGCTTTGGACTCCAAAAATTCCATCTGGCTAGTTGCTAGAAGTCAATACCAAAACAAAAAATGAAAGACGACATACAACAGTACAATCAACTTTTAAGCACTAGAGCCAAACAACCTGTAAATACGAGACTGAAACAGAATCAGTCTCTGGACAAACGTCAGCCAAAATATCCTCCATTGCACGGACCATGATTCCACGAGCAGACGTATCGTCATAGCCAAGGTGTCCAAGAGTAAAAGTTTTGCCTGTACCGGTTTGACCATAAGCCATAACAGTCCCATTGTAACCATCAAGAACACTCTACAAAATCAATATAATTTACAAGTCAGCTCCTTCGCCACTTTACATTGAATCATTCACTGAAGCGCAATGAAACAGAATAATCAAGACCTCCACAACAGGCTTCGCAACAACTTCATATACGCGCTTCTGCGAGGCGAATTCAGTAAGCACCTCATCGAATTCGTAAGTGTCCGCATCCCAATTGTTCTTTCGAAGTTTCAACCTCTTCAGCTGAGGAATAGTAACCAAAATGGCGTAATAACTAAATCAAAATGCACACACAAATCGTAATAAAAAGTCAAAAAAGAAAAAGAAAAGAAAAGAGAAACGAGAGACTACCTCTGGTTGTAATTCAACACAATCAGCAAAATCAGAATCAGCCATTAACTCCTCCGCATTTCGAGGCCGAAGTCTCACCGCAACTCGAACCCTTCCCGGAACTATCCACAAGCATTGAAACAAAGCCATAACAACACAAGTCAGTGAGCGAAAAGCAAAAGTCGAAACCAACTACCACAAGTAGGGAGTGAAAGCAAACAACCTCCATCGTCTCCGGGGCCGCTGGGGCCAAACGAGCCGGTGCTGCTCCGGCGATGAGTAGATCCCGTCACGTGAGAAGGAATAACCCTGGATTTGGAAGATGATGATCTGAAATTAGCTGTGAGAGGCTTGAGCGCGGGCTTTGGAGTACCATTTCTGTAGGCATTTGATGCCATAGCTTCGCGCTTCTCCCTCGCTCTCTAATAAGTTTTTATAACTTCCACTAAATATGTTTGAAATTTTTATGTCTCAAAGGGACATTACAGAGTGAGTAGGAGTTGAGACTTGAGAGAAGAAGAGAAGCCAAAATGAGAGGGGTTTTAATTGGTAGTTTATTTTTGGGGGTGTGTTATGTGTATGTTTGCTTCGGTGATTCGAAGTTTAAACACAGTAATGATGGACATTGGACCCCACTGTTCTTGAGGGGCTCGCTGGAGACAGAGACGGTCGCAGGTCGCTGGGCCACACCCATGACCTTTTAACCGTATTTTACTTTCTTATATTAAATACACTAGACATTATATATTATAAAAGACAAGAATAATCATTTTCTAAATTTTTGGAGATTTTTTCAATTTAGCATATAAGTTTTTTAAATTTTTAATTAAGTAATCAATCATTTAAAATATTAATTGTTCAATCAAATTGTTAATTTCTTAGTAATTTGTTAATTTGGTAAATAGAATCTTTTTATATTTATGATATGTAAATGTTCACTTGAAAATTAATAATTATAATTATATCGAAGAGAGAATTTTTTAGAGTATATATCTAATAAAAAATATTTTATTAAATAAATTAACAAATTATTAATATAACTAATATTTTAAACTGAATTGTTAAGGTTTTAAAAAATTAGTAACTTAATTAAAAAAATGTAAAAGTTGAGGCTAAGAATTGAAAAACATTTATCTTTAAAATTGGTTATAGCTTATCATTTAAAATCTTAATTGTTCAATCAAATTGTTAATTTCTTACTAATTTGTTAATTTGGTTAATAAAATCTTTTATATTTATAATATGTAAATGTTCACTTGAAAAATAATTATTATAATTAGATCGAAGAGAGAATTTTTCAGGTATATATCTAATAACAAATATTTCATTAACTAAATTAATAAATTATAAATAAAATTAACATTTTAAACTGAATTGTTAAGATTTTAAAATATTAATAGCTTAGTTAAAAAACTGTAAAAGCTGGGGCTAACATATGAAAAACATCGATATTTAAAATTGGTTATTTCTAAAAGATATACATATCTCTTATCATTTTTAAAAAATCAAAATTTTTAATTTTTACAATTTGAAGATTGTCTACCTTTTAGTTTTATAAAATAACTCATTTTCTTATATTTCAATTAAAAATAACGATAAAATATATTAATATCATATGTGGATTAATCATTCGTCCCTAATATGTTAATTGATTCATTTTTAAAACTTAAGCTGAACTAATTTAATTTAAAATTAATTAATAATTATAAGAAATTATTAGTTTAAATCAGATTTAATCAGTTTGGTTGTAGTTTAAGAGCTGAGTTGAATCATTCTAAGCAACAATTGATTTATTTATATATAATATTCTATATTTCATTATTATTTTTTAATTGAAATTTAAGAGAACAAATTTTCTAAAAATTTAAAAATGGGAAGGAAATTTTTCACTAATTAAAAAATAAATTATAAAAGAGTTTATATGGCAATTTAATATTTTTTAAAATTTGAACTTAACAATATTCAATCAATAAATTATTATAATTATTTTATATTATTATTTTAAGTAAAATTTAATTAGTTTAAATTGAATTGAATTAACATAATATTTGGTTAGTTCACGTCTAATATTTATATTTTATTATTTTTTAACCAAAAGTTAAAAAAGAAAGGTTTTTTTTAAAACTAAAACATTAAAAGAATATTTTATTTTTAAAAAAAATTAAGTGATTTCTCTAAAATTATTAAAATGTGGATCTCTTTGATCTAAAATAAATTAAAATTATTAACTTCGAATCCTCTATTCTCTAATCTAATCCCAAACCACGCATAAATTGAAAGAAACCAACCAACCAACCAACCTCGACGGCGTGTGGGGATTTAACAGTGGTAGTGGGGCTAGTGCACGGATGGTGCTTTCCGTCATGCGTGGCAGTGGAAGATTGGCGTGGGAACGTGCGTTTGATTTTATCTTCCGGTGTAATGTAGTTGATTACTCCTTAACGGTCAACCCGATTTAGTAAAAATTCACTGGATAATTATGCCTCTTTTTGTCACCCATTGAACTCTTCTGCTGATTAGGTTGTAAATGAGGTGAGCTTAATTAAAATTTAGTTTAAGAACTTCTTTACTAAAATTTAAGTTTAAAACTAATTCAACTCGTAAAATAAACCTCATTTAAATTTTATACTTAATTAATTATAAAAATTAATCTATAAATCCAACTTTTAATTTAAATAATTAATCTATTAAATTACTATATTAAAATAATAACCACAAAATATTTCTATAAAATTAAATAAAACAATATTAAAAAAATTGTACTTTTATGTATTTCATTTTTATTTACTTATTTAATTATGATTATTTTAAAATCATTATAATTTTTTTAAGTGAATTTATAGAAAAAGCCTCTCTATTAATCTAGTGTAAAGTTGTGTATTTTTAAATATCCCAAATTTCGTATTTTAGCAAAATTTTTATAGATAAGTTTATTATTATTATAATATTAAATAAAATTTAATTAATACAGATAAATAAAAAATATCGTAAAAAATAATTTCTTCATTAATTAAAGGTAAAATTACACACAGTAAATGTCCTTAAATTCTATATTTAGCGAGATTTTTTTATCGAGTCATTTATGTTATGGTTGTAAAAAACCATCGTAAAGTAAATTTAAATTACTAGAAACATTAGATCCGAATTATTTTAAATTTTCTTGTCGATTTTTTTTAATTAATTATTAAACTCAAAACACGTTCAATGTAAGGTGCAAAGAGGGTTGGGAATTTGGGCTTCTTTCATGATATCCATGGATCGATCTCAAAATCAGGTCCATCGAGGGCTTTGTTACAGGCTATGGAGTTGGGCTAGTTTAAGAGCAAATGTGGAACGATACAAATTACTGTCCAGCATTTAAGGGGCTGTTTGTTTTTTTTTTTCGTTTTTGTAAAAAAATAGGTAAGTAAAACGTGTTAGGCTTATTCTGTTGCAACTTTTTGTTTCTGAAAATAAAAAAACCACAACGGTTTTACAGAAACCAGAAAACATCGTTTCTCTTAATTTTGACAACATGTTTTCTTTGATAAAAAACCAACATATCCCTACTTTCTATCTCGATTAATAATAATAATAATAATAAAAATAATAATAATAATAATAATAATAAAAGTAAAAAATTATAATAATAATAATAATAATAATAAGATAATTATTTTGGTATAATAAAATTAAAAATATTAAAAATATTAAAAATAGTAAGTAGAAAATTTATAACAATAATAATAATAATAATAATAATAATAATAATAATAATAATAATAATAATAATAAATTATTGATAATAAGAATAACTTTTTTTTTTGAGGGAAAACCATTGCATTAATTTAAAGAAAGTTAACAATACAAACAGGAGGGGAAACAAAAAACTGA
>JAOSBL010000009.1:23561217-23574165 GCA_027568915.1 Erythroxylum roraimae
TCACAGTTAGTCCAAACAATAGTGTCAATCCATTGTCTTGTCACAAAAAACCTCGTATTTGTGACGAAATAATAGTTAGTCACAAAACATTTGTTACTAAATGTCTTAACTCTTGTAGTGTGAGCTATAATACCATGAAAGACAAATGGAATGTGCACGAATTGCACAGTATGTTGGCTTAGGAGGAATCAAGACTTAAGAATCAAGGAAATCATTCCATTCATTTTGTGAAATATCAAGGAGCTAGTAAGAAAGTGCATAAGAAACATGGAAAGGGGAAAGGACCACTGAAGACCAATGAGTCCTCCGTTAAGATCCAGAAGAAGGAAAACAATAACAAATGTCATTAATTTCTGTGGAAAATCTGGACACTTCCAGAAGGACTGTCCATGACATAAGGCTTGGTTCAAAAAGAAAGATACGCTTAAGGCTTATGTATGTTTTGAATCAAATTTAATTGAAGTTTCACGTAATTCTTGGTAGATTGATTCTAGATCTATAACTCATATCTCTAATACTATGGAGAGATTCCTTACGATCCAAACCACAAACTCAAATGAGAAGTTTGTTTTCATGGGGAATAGAGTAAAGGTTCTAGTGGAAGCAGTCGAGACTTACCGCTTAATCCTAAATACTAGACATCATTTAGATTTATTTGAAACTCTTTCTATACCTAGTATTTTTAGGAATTTGATTTCTTTATCTAAAGTTGATGTTACTGGATACTCTTTTAAGTTTGGTAATGGATGTTTTAGTTTGTTTAAGCATACTAGTATGATTGGATCTAGTATACTTTGTGATGGTTTATATAAATTGAATCTTGATAATTTATATGTTGAAACTCTTATGACCCTACATCATAAATTTGGAATTAAATGTAGTTTAGTAAATGACTGTTCTGCTTACTTGTGACATAAGCGTTTGGGTCATATTTCTAAGGAAAGAATGGAAAGATTAGTAAAAAATGGAATTCTTCCAGATTTGAATTTTACTGATCTCAATATTTGTGTGCATTGTATTAAGGGAAAGCAAACAAAACACATAAAGAAAGGTGCCACGAGAAGCACTCAGCTTCTTGAAATTGTACACACCGATATATGTGGACATTTTGATGTTAATTCTTTTTGTAAAAAAAAGTACTTTATCACATTTATTGATGATTATTCACGTTATGACGCATGAGAAATCTCAAGTAGTGAATGCCTTAGAAATTTATATAACTGAAGCTAAAAGGCAGCTAGACAAAAAAGTGAAAATCACTAGGTCTGATAGAGATGGTGAGTATTACGGAAGATATGATGAAACTAGGCAACACCCTAGTCCATTTGCTAAATTCCTAGAAAAGCATGGCACATGTGCTCAATACACAATCTGGGGTACACCATAACAAAATGGTGTATCAGAAAGACGTAATCGAACCTTAATGGACATGGTTAGAAGTATGTTAAGTAATGCATCTTTACCCTTATCATTATGGATGTATACCTTAAAAATTGCCATGTATTTATTATAGTAAGGCAGTTCCAAAGACACCTTTTGAACTGTGGACTGGTAGGAAACCTAGTTTAAGGCACTTGCATGTCTGGGGTTACCAGGCAGAAATATGGATTTATAATTTATAAGAAAAGAAACTGGATGCAAGAACAATCAGTGGGTATTTCATTGGTTATTGAGAAACATCTAAACGGTATAGATTTTATTGTCCTAACCATAGTACAAGAATTGTTGAAACTAGAAATGTTAGGTTTATTGAGAATGGTGAAATTAGTGGGAATGACGTTTTGCAAAATGTGGAAATTAAGGAACATAGAATACAAGTCCCATTGACTTGTGTTCCTACTACTCAAATTGTTGTTCCTTAAATTGTTGCACCGTATAACAATCATGAAGAGCAACAAATACATGCTCCTGACTTTCAACATAAATCTGCAATAGAAGGACATAGGAAATAACATTAAAAAGATCCCAAAAAGAAAGGAGATCTGCTATTCCAAATGATTATGTGGTTTATCTACAAGAGTTGGAAGATGACTTAGGAATTAATGATGATCCAGTTTCATTTTCACAAGCCATTAATAATGCTAATGCTAATAAATGGTTAGATGCAATGAAAGATAAGCTTAAATCCATAAAACATGATGGTGTTTGGGACCTTATAGAATTGCTTGAAGGGTGTAAGAGAGTTGTTTCCTTTGGTTTTAAAGAAAACACTGTTAATGGGTGTATATATCTGAAGGTCAGTGGGAGTAAGTTTATCTTTTTGATTTTGTATGTTGATGACATCTTGCTCGTAACTAATAATCTTGGTCTATTAAGTGAGACTAAGAAGTTTCTCTCTAACAACTGAAATGAAAGATATGGGAAAGGTAAAATATGTGATCGAAATAGAAATATTTCAGAATAGATCACAAGGACTATTAGGTTTATCTTAGAAAGCATATATTAATAAAGTTTTAGAGAGATTCAGAATGAATAAATGTTCAACGTCTTCAGTTCCAATTCAGAAAGAAGACAAATTTAGTCTCGTGCAATGTCCAAAGAATGATATGGAACGGAAACAAATGAAAGGAATTCCTTATGTATATGTTGTTGGGAGTTTAATGTATGCTCAAACGTGTACAAGGCCGGCCGGACATTAGCTTTGTAGTTGGTATGCTTGGTAGATACCAAAGTAACCCAGGATTGGATCATTGGAAAGTTGCAAAGAAAGTCTTGAGATATTTGCAAGGGACAAAAGATCACATGCTTACTTATAGGAGGTCCGATCATCTTGAAGTAATTGGATATTCAGATTCAGATTTTGTTGGTTGTGTAGATATTAGAAAATCTACATTTGGCTATGTAAATCTTTTAGCCGGAGGAGCAATATCATAGAAGAGTGCGAAGCAGTCAATAATTGTCGCATCCACCATGGAAGCTGAATTTGTGGTATGCTTTGAGGCCATGGTTCAGGCTAAGTGGTTTCGAAACTTTATTTCAGGACATGGAACAGTCGACAGTATTGACAGGCCGTTGAAAATTTATGGTGATAATTCCGCAACAATTTTCCTTTCTAAAACCAATAAATATTCCAAAAGTGCTAAATATATGGAGTTGAAATACTTTGCCGTTAAAGAAGAGGTTAAAAAATGTAGAGTGTCAATTGAGCACATTAGCACTAATCTTATGATTGTTGACCCTTTGACTAAGGGATTAACACCTAAAATATTATGGGGCATATTGACAGTATGGGCATTATTGTTGAGTAGGCGTTAATGCATATTATGGTGACATATATATTTTAATGTAATTGACATTCTAAGCTCATTATTGAATTTGTTTCTGATTTACTTGGTTTTCCGAATGTGTATCTTGAATTGAATGGAATGATGATAACAATTTTTGTCTTGAACAGACATTATTTTTTTGATCAATTATGTGTTTCCCATTTATTGATCATTTTATGGAGAAGACTAACTTTGTAGTACATGGAAGGGAATATGTTGTTTAAATCACACAACTGCCATGACTTACGTTAGTTCTAATTCTTGATTATGATGAATGATGTATTCAATGCGCATTAAATTTAAATGACTTATGAAGATGACAATGTTACATGAGCCAAGTTGGAAAATGTTAGATTATTAATGTCTCATGTAATAAATGTTTATGACCCTTAATACCGACATGATGGGTGTGGTGGTTAAAAGGTGGCCGTTTTCTAAAAAATCACTTATAAATGTCGCCTCTTTTGGTCTTATTCTTGCCTATTAAGTTGCTTCTGTCAATAACCATCAAATAAGAGACAAAAGTGAGAAAGCGAGGAAAAGAATAGAAACATAGAAGAGAATTTGAAGAGTCTGATTTTCGTACCGATATCAAACGACTTTATGGATCAAGGTACGACTACTTTATATGTGAGAATTAAATATGTTTAAAATTCTGCATAACCGTATAATGAAGTGAAAGTTTACAATAAATGGATGTAATATTAGAAAATTGTTGTTTGGGAGAAATGGAAGAGTTCATAATGTAATATAGTGAAATGTTGTTTGGATGACGTGTTTATAATGTAATATAGTGTAAAGTTGTTTATCATTTTACATTCCATCATAAATCCTCCAAATCGGAGTTTTTTTTTTCATTTTTACTGTTTATAATATAATATGAAACTCTACTCTTCTATCTCATTCTATTACATTCTATTATAAACCCTCCTTTCAAACGATGGAATGATATTATATTCAATTCTATTCCATTATTTAAACTCCAATCAAACATAGCCTAAGGTAAACTCCGTACCAATCATTGATCACAAACTAAATTTGTAGAAAACAACAAGTACAAATTGGTTAAGTTTCTATATAAGGAAAAGGCAATTTAAACTTAACTAGTTAGTTTAATTAAATCTAATATGTATAATTATTAAGATATCTATCTTATGTGACAAATCAAGTCAACAATATTAATAGAGATATTACCGTTGAGTTAAAATTGATTGAAAAAATTAGAAACTTTAGTATCTAATTGTCTTTAAGTTATGTTATAATTATAAATTGAGTAAAGTTTATTTTTAAAAAATAATCCTTTTTTATATGTTATACCTAATCAATCTTTAGGGGTACTTGCAAATTGCAATAACAAAACAAGAAGTGATGTTGAATTACGTTGCTCAAAACTTAACAGTCCTTAATTTATTCATTAGTTAATGCGATCTCTTACGTCCAGAACTGAAACTAAACCCTTTTTAATCATTCTTAAATGTATTTATTACATTGTATCTACCGTAACTTGTAAGCAGAACAAGGGTGGAAGAAACTTCCGAGGTATAAAACATATTTTTCGTCTTTTTATTATTAGTCTCTCCTCTGTTTCAACTTCAGTGATGCAACCTGATGTTGACCGCTAATCCATTGGTTTCTATCCTGATGTGCAATGATATGAACAGGATATTAAGGCTGGATTAGCTCAAGAAGTTTCAGAATGAAAATGAATGCTCTCCTCACCATTTTCACTTTCGTCTCAACCCCACTTCTGTGTTCCTTTATACTCTTTCTGTATCTCATGCTCAAAATCTACACAGGGAAATCCATTGGAGACCCAAAGTTTGCCCCAGTTAAAGGCACGGTATTTATCCAGCTTTTTCACTTCAGTAGACTCCATGACTACCACACAGAACTCGCCAGTAAAGACATGACTTTTCGACTCCTGGCACCTGATATGAGCGACGTGTACACAGTCGATCCCAGGAACATCGAGCACATCCTGAAGACAAAGTTCGACAAGTATTCGAAAGGAAAGTATAATCAAGAAGTGGTGACTGACCTTTTAGGAGAAGGGATATTCGCGGTTGACGGAGACAAGTGGAGGCAGCAGAGAAAGCTTGCTAGCTTTGAGTTCTCAACCAGAGTTCTTAGAGACTTCAGCTGTGCTGTATTCAGACAAAACGCTGCTAAGCTTGTCAGAGTTATCTCGGAGTCTTCCATCGCTGATCGGGCTTTTGATATGCAGGTGGGTAATTTCTGTTTTGTTTGACTATTTATGGTTGCTGCAATCTATTCTTTGGGTGGCTAATTTTTACATTTGAATAGGAATTAATCATGAGAAGTGCCCTAGACTCCATTTTCAAAGTTGGGTTTGGAGTGGAATTGAATTGCTTGGAGGCATCAAGTGTTGAGACTACCAACTTCATGAGGGCTTTTGATGAGGCTAATGCATTGGTCTACTGGCGCTATGTTGATCCATTTTGGAGACTGAAAAGATTCTTCAGCATTGGTTGCGAGTCATCCTTGACAAAGAATATAAAAGTCATAGAGGATTTCGTGAACACACTCATTAGCACCAAGAGAAAACTACTCGCTGAACAGCGATTCTGTGTAAGTTCTTGATATGCAACATAATCATCATTGCTGTTTGCTGAGAAATCTAATTCTGTAAAAGCTTAAACATTTAATCTGATGCAGGAACATGATAATCTTGTAAAATCTTGGTTATGTGTCTAGCTAAACGTTTGCTTTTTAATGTTAAAAGAAT
The DNA here is from genome assembly GCA_027568915.1 of Erythroxylum roraimae. Classification (NCBI taxonomy): domain Eukaryota; kingdom Viridiplantae; phylum Streptophyta; class Magnoliopsida; order Malpighiales; family Erythroxylaceae; genus Erythroxylum; species Erythroxylum roraimae. The sequence continues at coordinate 23,567,230 of JAOSBL010000009.1, forward strand.
GACAAGGAAGATATATTATCGAGGTTCTTGGTGGAAAGTGAGAAGGATCCTGAGAGAATGAATGATAAATACTTGAGAGACATCATTCTGAATTTCATGTTTGCTGGTAAAGATTCCAGTGCAAGTACTCTCTCTTGGTTCTTCTACATGCTCTGCAAGAACCCTTTGATCCAGGAAAAGGTAGTGCAAGAAATAAGAGAAGTCACAGGTACCCAAGACACTGATGATGAAGTCAAGATTGAAGATTTCATCTCCAGACTAAGCGATACAACATTAGCGAAAATGCACTATCTTCATGCGACTTTGACAGAGACTTTGAGACTCTATCCTGCAGTCCCTATGGTAAAACTAAAATTTCAACTACTTCATGAGTTGAATTCATCAGTATTTTCACATATTTAATGGTTTATTATGGTGATGATCAAGGATGGGAGATGCTCAGAAATAGAAGACACACTTCCTGATGGGTACAGAGTTAAAAAAGGTGATGGAGTCTATTACATATCTTATGCTATGGGGCGGATGCCGCATCTTTGGGGTGATGATGCTGAGGTTTTCCGACCAGAAAGATGGCTTCAAAATGGAATTTTCCAACCTGAATCGCCTTTCAAGTTCATAGCTTTTCATGTTCGTACTCAACTATTTCACTTAATAGACACATTACATGCATACGTTCGTGTGAATAGAAACTAATAAATGAAATTTTACTACATACTCTCATGTAAAAGTTTGAGTATCTAATGTGTTAAATTTGTAAAATTAAACATATGAATGTCTAAAGGATTTTGTGCACGTCTTGATAGGAAGGTTTGAAGCATTAGTTTGTTGCATTTTTAACTGCAGGCTGGGCCGAGAATGTGTCTGGGAAAGGACTTCTCATATCGGCAGATGAAGATAGTAACAATGGCTCTTCTTCGGTTCTTTCGCTTCAAGTTGGCTGACGAGACCAGAGAAGTGACCTACAGAATTATGTTCACCCTTCACGTACGTGGAGGTCTTCACCTTCAGGCAATTTCCAGGACTAGAACATGCAGTGGTTGACAGAGTTTTAAGATATCCAAATCCTCCCGAGTTCGTGTAAGAATAATATGGTTTTCTATGTATCTTGTTTACTTGGAGTCTAATCAACAATAAACTTGTTTTGTGCCTTTTTCCTAATTGATCGTATTTGCTTGTTGAAAGAATATTGAAGTTAATTGACTAAGGTCGGGAACTTGAGATCAAACTTAAATTTAGGTAAAAGATGATAACATAGTTGAAGTTTGGTTCGAATCAATTAAAAGTTAACGAGGTTAGTTTAAATTAGTGATATTAGTTCGGATCAGTTGACTTCAAGATTAATTCTCTAAAACTTTGGATTTTTGAGTTTAATTACTTAAATAAATTTAGAATAGTTAATATTTTTAAAAAGATTAGTCTTTTAAATTTAATTCACTTAAATGAACTCTAAATCATTTAATATTGCTTTAAAAAATTTAACTTTTCAGTCTAAATTAATTTGATTGGGTCTGACCCTACTTAAATGGGTTTTGTTCTAATCAATGTCTGATTGCATGTGAGCTTGGTCGAATAAACTACTTAAACTCGATGAGCATATAACCAGGATCAATGCTCCTGTTCTCATTTCCGTATGTTATCCTGTGTTAACATGTTAATGGATGGATGGATGAGGGTGGGCACAGAGTGGCACACGGAAACAGAAACAGCCATCCTGTGCCCGCATCCAACCTATTGTCATTCTTGCAAATTCATAATAATATTGTTCCCACACCTAATGTCAAATTTAAGTGAAAACATGTGAAAATTATCTCCAAAGAATGAGTCATTATCAATAGAAATTTCCATTACCTAGTTGTAAGCAAATTATAACTCTTAACATATACTTCCCATTTAAAAGATGATAAATCTAATAATCCATCTGCTTTTTAAAGTAAAATAAGAAGTACAAGGTAAACTCATTCTTAGAAAGTATGTTATATATTTGCTAGAGCCTAATTGACCAAGTAATAAAGAGAAGACTTGCCTCATCATTTTACTTGCATCTTTCAATCTAGCGTGCAGATTAGTTGGTAAGAGGCTTTTCTAGTTTAAATAAGATTGTGGGTTTAAACCTTCCTTTATATTTATAGCTTTTTAAAATTTGAGGCTAGAGTTTTGCCTCCCGCAAAGGACTTATTCAGCTCGAGCCGGGATTAGTCTGAGTGTGATGGCTTAAAAGTGTCTTCTCATAGTCGGAATCCTCCTAAGACACCTCGTGGGCAACAAAAAAGAAAAAAAACAACTTTGCTTAATTAATTTACCAGCCTAACCTAAACTTTACCTTCTCAAAATAGTAGAAAGGGGTGAGTTGTTTACTTAGCGAGAGTAACTAACCGTACGCTTGCAATCAAATAACTCAATATATAAATTAAAAAAATAGTCAAAAAATTTAAAATATATATAATACTAAAATAGAAAACATTGCTCAACCTATCCGAACAATTAACAAACGTCCAAATTTTATCAAAACAATGATTAAGACTAATATTATTTTATTACTATGATTTATATTTTATCCTATAATTAACTGAATTGTCTATACTCTGCTTAACCTAGTAGACTTACATTCAATGGTTTGTTAGCTTATCTTTACTTATCATAATTCCTCACTAAGTGAAAACTTAATTAGATGTATAAATATAAATGATATCCTCAAGACTCAGAATATCTCAGTACCATTCTAGTACTTAGACATGACACAGAACATACTCAAGACCCAAGATGCCTCAAAACCTGCTTCATAGATAAATATCTAATCATCGCTCATTTGTATTTAAACAACTTATCAATCTATAACCATCAAATGTAGCATATCCTAAGCAAGCATAGATTCATGAATTATAATATTTATTCACAACCTATTATCATTCAATCTCTATTTAATTAACATATTTTCACCAAATTAGCAAACGATGCACCTTATGATACGTAATAAAGTATAAAAACAAAACACCTCGTTGTTTGTTAATTATTTGTGAAATAAATAAACATAATTCATATGTGCAACTATTAATTATTAATTTAATTAATAACTAATTCAAATAATGTTTTGTTATAAAAAAATTATTGAGAACAAAACAATACACTATTATAAAAGTACAATATAAGGTTACGCTAATTTCAGACTTAACTAATTGATAATTCAATTTATTACTTAATCTCACCTTCAAATGCAAAATTTTATTAGACTTATTTAAGAAAAAATTTCAACTCAATTATATATAATAATTTAGCATTATTCTCTTTTCTACTTTATTTTTAATTATAAAAAATCCTCACCATACCTAACCACCATAATCACTAAACTACCCTTAACTATTAATAGTCCTATTTTACTTTCATTTATTTTTATCATTACAAAAATACCTTTCTCATAATTAAATCCCAATTTTACCCTTAACTTTTTACATTTCCTATTTTAGCCCTTAATACAACTTCAATTTTTCAAAATTGCCTTCTTCCTCATCCCCTCCTCTTCTCCTATCTCCTCCTCTTCTTTTTTTTTTTTTTTTCATTTTTCATCAACCTTTTCTCAACTTCAATTTATTGTTCCAAACAGTCACAATATACATTCTAACTATAAACTATAGTAAGATGACTACAACTCACAATAAAAGGCATTTTCTAAGGGATTTTGAGATTATAAGCCTTCATAATTTATTGCAAAACAAACCAAATGAGGGAATATACGACAAAGTTTCACATAGAGGACAATGATAGTGTATTTAAATACTTACCAGCTAGAGAAATAGTGAAGAAAGTGAAGAACATAAGTTGATTTTCGTTGACGACTAAATGCCATATGCTGCTTTGTTCTTTATATACTCCTCTATTTAATTGTTTTATAGGTTGAGTTAGTTGTTAAAGATGGGCTCTTTGTTTTTCCTTTCGTGACCTTTACACATTTGTTGTCTCAAATTTGGACTTGTATTATGAATTTGAGATTGTTCATTAGTTGTTTGAAAATAGAGATATATTGAAATTAAAATGAAAGGTTAGTCTTTATTAAAATTTGAGTTATATATTATAAATTGAGATTTTGTAATCATAAAAATAGATTAGATAATTTATGGTTGAATTATATAATTAGTAATTGTACAAATTGAGTTATAGTTGTGAGTTCATGTATATGAATTACTAATGAAATTAATTTGTGTTAATTTACTTAAAATCTTTAATAAAATTGAAATATTCATGTTTTCATTAATAATCAATTTTTATTTAATTAAATATATTATTAAATTAAAATACTCATAATTATTATTAATAACTAATATATTAAATAATAAAAATTTAATTGATAGTAAATCATATTATGAAAAAACAAATTTTTAATTTTTAAAAAATTTTGGAAATAGGAAGAAACAAAAACCAAAAACCAAATAAAATAAAATATTCAGAAGACTTCATAAAAAATTAATGTAAAATTTTAAATATTCTTATATTCAGCTCAAAATTTTAAAGTATTAATTATAAATATATTTTTATATGTAAATTATTTTTAAATTTTCGCCCAAATTAAATGTATCTATTGCTAATTGACCAAATAACTTCGCGTGGGCAGAAAAGTATAATCTTGACTTTGTTTTTTTGCCTTAGAATGGGACAAGTTGAATATTAAAGAAATGTTTGATTGTATTTTTATTTTTAGGTTTCCTTATTAAAAAAATTAATAAAAAATTTATTTGTTTGAATCTTTTATTTTGTTATAATTTTGAAAACTATAAAGTAACTTTTTCATGTTTATTTTTGTAATATGATTTATTATTAATTTAATATATATTATTTAATTATTCAATATATTAATTATTAATAGGAATTACGAATAATTTAATTTTCTTCAAATTAATAATATAAATATGTTAAATTAAAATATCTTCAAAATATAAATTTCAAATAAAATTTTATTTAATAATTAGAATATATTTTAAATAAAATTTAATTTATAAAAATTTAATTTTAAATTATTTATCTTAATAAAACAAAATAATTTTTATTAATAATAAATAAATAAATATTATATTAGAGATTAAAATAAATATAAATAATTAAGATAATTTCTCTTTAAACTTTGATATAATTATTGTTAGTAATAAAAATATAATATTTTGAAATTAATAACAAAACAATTTTTTTTAATTTGAAAAAAACAGAAACATAAAAATCAAAAACTAAAAACTAATTGCAGGTTAATCTGAACGCTAATTACCAAAAGTAGTAACCTGATTGCCCGCATTAAGACATAGCTGCCGATATGGCAACATTAGAAGCGCCACGTCAGATTTTGATCGGTCAAGTCAAAAACGTCTACTTTTAAAGTCCAAACGCGCGACGCAAAGTCTCAAACCGAACAGAAGCAAGCGATTACTGGTTCTTTGGCTTTGCTTTAGTTTCTTCTAAGTCATGGAAGTCAAGGTTAGTTGTTATCTCTAGAGGTACTTTTCTTTTGTATTAATCTCTTATTAACCCATTTTAATGCTTTTTCTTTTGTTTATCATATGGATTTCATTTTGCAGAGCGAGAGTGGTAACCGTAATTCATCGTCAAAACTTGTTCTGTATTCTTACTGGCAGAGTTCTTGTGCATGGCGCGTCCGTTTCGCTTTGATCCTCAAGGGTATTCTCATTTCTCACGGCTTCTTCAAAATTATTGAAATTTGAGGAAATTTTAAAAAAATGTAGATTGTGTTCTCTGATTTTAAATGAATCTCGTTAGAATTAGTTCTCTGAATCGATTGTTGAATTTTCAGGGCTTTCGTACGAGTACAAAGCAGTAGATCTTCTTAAAGGAGAGCAATTTTCACCTGGTCAGTGTTCTGTCCATATAATTTATTGTTTTAATATATCTCTTGGGCCAAAGTACTCAATACTATACCAAGAAATAGAACATGTATGTGGTCACTTGGTCGGAGACTTCGAGGATAAAGGGGTTTTATATTCTGATTGAATCGCAGAGTTTGAACGTTTGAATCCTCTTCATTATGTTCCGGTGTTGGTGGATGGTGACGTGGTGATTTCCGATTCCTTCGCTATATTGTTGGTAAGAGTAGTCTTTGTTTTGTTCTTTACTTGCGTCAATGTTTCTCAGATTTTGACAGAAGCTAATAGCTATACTAAATGGTTTTCTAGTACTTGGAAGAGAAGTATCCTGAAAAACCATTACTACCCAAAGATCCTCAGAAAAGAACTCTCAATCTTCAGGTGAGATGTTTCTTTTACTGGACCAAACTGTCAAGGAAAAATTTGCAGATTTTTTCTTGGGATCTCTTCTTTTATAAAAGTCTTAATTTATTTGAACCTTCTCTGAGCTTCAATCTAAACAAGTGTAAGTACCATGTGAAATCTTTGGTTTTTCCCTCTGTTGCTATCCCTATCCGATAGCTACAGTGTTTATGTGGATAGATACAGCTTAGGTTGACTGTGTTTAAGGTTTCCAATCACCTGCAAAATTCATTGGATTGGAGCTCGACAAGTTCTTTGTATAGTCCCTTACTTCGAGAGCATATCTGGGATCGATTATTTGTCACACTTTGATTATACTTCCAGACAAGAATTTACAAGCTTTCAAGTTTTATTATGATCCTTTTCTTACAACTCAATGTACAATGATACAGGCTGCCAGTATTGTAAGCTCTAGCATACAACCTATTCAATTGTTGACATCGCTGGTAAGACTTGGTTCTTTTATATTAGTTTGTATTTACAATATTTACGGAGGCAAGAACCAAGAGTTACTTAGTTGTGTTATTGATGGAATCTCTATGTTTTCTATTCTTAATTTTCCAGAAATATTTGGATGAAAAACTAGGACCTGAGGAACGATTATTATGGGCAAAATCCTCAATAGAAAAAGGTTTCCTAGGTAACTCTTTTTCTCTTTTGTAAGATCTACATTATT
>JAOSBL010000009.1:23589252-23605778 GCA_027568915.1 Erythroxylum roraimae
TATATAAAATGGTGAAACTTATTTTTATTTAAAAGTATAAAAAATAAGAATTAATCTTATTAAATTTTTTATCATTTTAAAGTGTATTCTAAAAGTTTTAGAAAGTTAAATTTTAATTTAATTGCTTTAAAATATTGGCCGGTTAGCTACCAATTAGCTATTTTTTTAGTTGATTTGTTATTTTTAACTATTTGACTCGTCAAGCTGCTACTAACGGTGTTTCTAATTTAAGACAAATAATCAAAAATGATAGGAGCATTTTCTACCAAAGGCCAAAATTTTAAATATCAAAATTCAATTGTACCCTAAATTTTAAATATCAAAATTCAATTGTACCTTTTAAATTCTATTGCTAAGTTGCGTAAAATCTTGCTATTTAAATTATATTCTTGATTAAGTTGTAATTAATTACCACACGCATTATATTTTTGTTAGTTCTAATATACAACAATTTCTAAAAAGTAGGACAACCTAGTTGAGATTCCTAGATACTTACGTTTTAGAAACAGTGGTTGTTTTTATGATTGTTTTATGCAGTAATAAATTAGCAATAAAATGTTGACCTTATACGAAAATGAAAATATAAAGAATTGCATAAATTTCTCATAGATGATGAAACAGTACAGGTAAACATGACTTCTTTAAAATCTAAATTCTTATAAGAATATTCAATGAATACTAATAAGTAAATTGCTGCTTATATTAACACTCAAATCTTCAATTTCTTAATTCGAGAACGTAATTCAGTTTTAAATGTGGTACGTACGGAGGTGGCTGGACCTCGACTTCGCAAGGCTGGGAGGATGGGTACGTGGAAAAAGGTTTTGAAAATATTAAAACTAATATTTTTAAGAGTCGAACTATTTAAATTAATTAAAAAATTTAAAATTTAAAACGTTTAATATATTAAGGGACGATTGGTTTGTATGAGAGAATGGTAATAGGAATGACAATGAATATAGTGAGAAATAATAATTGATATTCTCATTATAATTATGATGGTGGTTAAGAGGAAGGAATGATTATCATTGATAGTGGTTGGTTTATAAAAAATATTAAGAAATAAAAATTTATTATATTTTAATTAATTAATTATAATATATTAATTAATGAATTAATTATATTTTAATTAATTATAATATATTAATTAAATAATAATAATATTGTAATCAATTACATTTTAATTAATTTACTACAATATTTTACAATATTTTAACTAATTAATGAATTTTATTTTAATTAGTTATATTTTAATTAATTATATTGTAATTAATTAATTAATTACAATATTTTAATTAATGTAGTTATTTTAATTAATGAATGAATTATATTTTAATTAATTATAATGTAATGTAATTAATAATAATATTGTAATTAATTATAATGTAATTAATTAACTAATAATAATATTGTAATTAATTATATTGTAATTAATTAATTACAATATTTTAATTAACGAATAAATTATATTTTAATTAATTAGTATTACAAAAAAATTTTAAAAAAAGAGTCACTGCTGAGGAATGAGTTTCATTCCTCTATTAAATGGAGGGTGGAGGATTCCCCAAAAGTTAGATATCAAATTATTGCCCCTATAATGATAATCAATAATCAACCACTCACTTTTCATTCCTTACCTATTAACCCCTTCCCAAACCCATCAACCAAGCATTATAAAATTAGTTAAAAATTAAATATAATTAAAAATGACTATTTTTATTTATTGAAAATTTAAAATTTAATTAAAAAGTTGACTTTTAAATAAAATTTAATTAATTTATACAATTGATTATTTATAAAATTAACCAAATTAATTAATAAATTTATAGATTTTTAATTATAAGAGTTATTAAAGTAAATCGTAAAATTAATTTAAAATTTTTGAGATTGGATAAGTTAAAATTTTTAATTATTAAATAAAAGATTTAATACTGAATGTCAAAAGTAGAGAACTTCTACCTATGAATAAATGGCGAATTTACATGCATGCATACTTTTTTTGCAATTTCTCCTATAAATGACGTGTTTTGCGAGGGTAAGATAACTCCCGATGGATGTTGCGCATACTTTTAAGCTCAAAAAACGGTGATATGATATTGATGGTGAATAAGTAAAAGCAAGCCTTAAAAACATGAGGATGGTTACTTCACTCGACATCCCCTTCTCACACTTTTATTTTATTTTATTTTTTTCGCCATTTTGAGTTCTGCTAATTGTCGAGGTAGTCATCAGACAAAGTGTACAATAGCACTGCAATCATAAGTCGTACAATTTGCTCTACGCCAATCAGTGATTTTCCATTTCAGCCCCGTTAGGAAATGCGGGGTTATACATTACCTTCTCCAAGCACTGTATTGTTTGAAGAGAAGTGAAGAACATCACGTGAATTGACAGTTGCTATTTGTGGCTGGTCTCCAGTATAAGTATGTATATACCTTGAAAAAGGCAAAAAAGGGATGGTCAATTTTTCGTGTATGGTATCTGCTAAAAGTGCTTGTGCGCAACAGAAGTCTCAAGAGACGCACCTGCAAGTGGTGATTAAAAGCAAAAATTCCACATATTTCTACCGATCCCAATATATCACCTCAACGCGCATCCATTGAGGTATCTGACAGCAGCTTCAGTTTCTTCCATGTTCAAAAGATCAATGAACGACCAGAACCACAAATCAAGAGTTTATACCGTAGATTATTTATGCTCATTGATATTTCTACGTTTCGAAGTGGTAAAGAGAAGAGGACAAGATGGAACCGTGATAGACATAAAATATGGTAGAACTGATAGGATTATGAGATCATAAAAGCTTGGATTCGAACTAGATGAGTATTCAATGTTTACAATGCTATTTCTTGGGAAGTACTTATCCAGTAAAGAAATTTTCATCATAAGCGTAAGGCATACCGTTATGTATTGTGGAGGATCGTCCAAACTAGAACAGCCTAGCACAACTTCCCTCCTCAGTTTTGTTGTGAGCTTGTGGCAAACTCGCAGCTGACAACGGTGTCAAGAAAGAGCCACGGTGAATATCTAACTTCCAGGTGAAATGAGATATGTATTCCAAAATGAGAAGTTTCTAAAACAGTTTACCTCGGATCGAGTTGCACCCCCAATGACAAATACGAAAATGCGTCGTCCCATTTTCCTAAGATCTAATGTTGCTTCTTTCAGAACTGAATCACTGCAAAAAGCAGTTGGAAAATTATTAAAGATATTCAAGCAAGAAGGAACTTAGTAATGTGATGTACATTTGCTTTTGCAGAATTCAACTGAGCTCGGTTTATCAGTCTACCACTAACAAAAATGACAATATGCTGCTGGAAAAGTAAATGATTAAATCTGACCGCTGAGGATTGAAGTAGATGAATGGTAGTCGTCGACATATGGCTAATCACGCACAACTATGGATACCAACAAGTCCAGGTTGTGCGTACCTTGAATAGCCATCATCGGAATGACGAGGTCGAGCCCAATTTGCAGTCCTCCTAGACCTCATTGAATGTGGAGTTTTCTTTTCCGGAGCAGCAGGAGCTTGATTTGTCCGTCCTGATCCTCTCTTAGTGGGCTCTGGGACAGGTGGACTTGGCTCGTTCATACATATATACTCATTCTTTGGCAATGCACCTTTACTGAGATTTTCAATAAGCTCCTGACAGAGAAATAAAGTAGCCTAAAATTAGTCTTTGGATAATTCTCACTAAAATAAGTGAGTCTTCCATTTGTCAATAAATAAAATCTACCATGGAGCATAATGAATTTTGAAGGCCAGAGTAAATTTGCCAAGAGAGTACGTCAAGAACAAGGTTACAAAATAAGATAAATTTAGTGGGAAGGTATCAATATGAATTTCCTGATATGTATATGTAATCTAGGATGTGACAAGCATTTCCCCTCTTCAATTCTCTCAATCTGCATCTTAAATTTTATAGCTTTTATTGTTTACTAGATATACACGAAGCTTTGCATATTCTATGCAGAAAGAAATATTTTATGATTTCTTTCAAGTAATTTGGTGATGATTCCTTATCATTATGAAACTAAAGATAGAACCTTATGAGCAGTCCTAAAGCAAGATTAATACCTCTAACACAGGATAGAAGCGAAATAGTTGCCAAGTTTCTTCCTCATCAGTTCGATCCTTTCTTGCTGCCTGATTTTTCTGATAATCAAAAGAAACATAGATCAAACTGTTAGACAAGATTCAAAAGCTACATTTTGTTCATGCAAACACGTTGTAGACAGGAAACAAACGTTGCAAATTTACGTGCATACCTTCTTATTGTTATCAAACGTGAGAGAGAAACTGCTGACTGGCTTCTTGGTTTCGGATAACCCCGAAAGCAGTTTCATATTATTCACAACTTTCATATCCTGATCTGTCAACTTGGCCAACTGATTAAAAGGAGAATAAAACCATCAGAAAAGTCTTAAAACTAAAATTGATCGTTTGGCAAAGGACATAAAATTCACATTGGTTCTTGGATTAGAATGAGAGTGAAGGACAAAATGTCCTATAAATAGAAGCAAATGCCAACCCCGTCTCGCATTAATTTTGGTCACAGCGAGAAGCACAAGGTAAAATGGACCAATTATTATAGCAAGCACATACATAAATCAACAAAACACTTTTTTTCCTTGATTGTATTATCATTTTTAACAATTATTTTCCAATGAATTTCTCTAGTTTTCAGGAATCCTATTAACAAAATATACTTAGTAATTATTAGTCATCGTTTTGTGTATGATTTTTTCATACACACGAATCATTTCGTCATACATCAGTTCTCATATTTGAATAAAGAATTTACCTGCATTAGCTTTACACCTTTGTCACCTTCAAATTTCTCAGGATATACAAAGGCATAAATCATCAATAACCGAAGTTTATTTTCTGGAGTTGAATCCTGCATGGAGAAAAGGTTCTTTTGATAAAATACTGAGCATAGAACATCAATCATGTATGTTTTGTCCACTTGAATTCCATGATTTATCACCTGATGCGTTCTTAGAAAATTGATGACATCCTTTGCTCCAGCATCCCCAAAAACAAGATCTTGCTCTAGTTGTCCAAGATCTCTAAGTTTCATCTCTCTGATAAGACTATTTATTTTTCCAGCAATCTGTGTAGAAAAATAAGCAAATAACGCAGGCAAAACTCGTGATGTATAATTGTGCACCAATAGAATAGACCATCTCTATCAAGCTTGAACCTCTGAACCACTAGTTCTTCACAAATTTAGGATCACAGTTTTATGTTTTAGCGCTATTGCAACTTCAATCCATTATAACTCCTGTTCACATTAAATGTTTGATACTTCTTATTTAATGCTTTCTGCTCTATTTCAGATCCAACCACCGCAAATTGTTGAACTTCCATAAGTCAAAAGAAAGTTGACCTTCTCCCTCCTGATTGTGGAGAGGTTCTCGTGGTTAAATAAGCAAATTAAATTCCCATGTCATTTCATAGTGAACACACTAATTACAATTCACATGCATGAATCCATGTAAATGTAAAGCTGTTGACCTTGAAAAATAAAACATGACAAGATAAAGAAGAATCTCACCTCAACATGGAGAGAGAGCTTCTCAACTGTTTCGTTGTATTTTGGCAATGCTTGAACAATTTTCTGTAGCTCTCTAGTTGATATTTCATTACCATCTCTGCATTAATTCAAAATTCAGCACCGGGTAAGGAAGTGAACCGGTTTCTTGAGACCCTGCTCCTTTATTCTATTAACAATTTAAAAGTCGAATCTGCAACGTAAGTGATGCATATCTTTACATGTAATTGTGATGGTACTAAAACCACAGACATAGATGGATTGATAAGCTGAGTTCTGACAGAAAACTTCTACGTAGCCTTGGTACTGTCATTCCAGACAATGTTCAAACATTGTGAACCATGAAAGTGGTCATCTATCGTAATTAGTAGAATCTTGTGTAGAAATGCCTCCTTATTCACTTTGTAACCTTGGATTTCTAGTTAGCAAATGAGGCCAAGTTCAGGCATGGAACTGTCAATAATTCGCCTTCATAAGGGAAATTGCATCTTGCACCTAACTCATGCTTTTATATTGAAACAAAATCCAAAAAATATGGCGATTGAAAATGTGAAAAACAAATGGCATGAACCAGACAAACCTGAAAATTTTAAATACACTAAATCCTTGAGATAGCTTAATTATAAGCAGATATGACATGTCATTACGCAACTCAACATCAAATGGATAAAAAAGTTACAGATGTCCAAACCTTCCAGCCTGTTGCATCTGTGCAGCTTTGTTCTTTGATGTGAAGTTGGTAAACTTGTCGTGCAAGCGTTCACTAGCCTGATATTTTCAGTTGGTTGAAACTTGAAACCTATTTCACAATGTTTGTTCAGATAAAGCAATAGAAAAAGAAGAAATGCTCAACATACATCAGCTATATGTGCATGGCGAAGCTCAAGCCAAACTGGATCGTTGTCGTCCAAAAGGACCTCTTTCATTTCAGGTGGACCACCTGATTTACTAGGAACCTAAACACATATTTTAGGACAGAAGCATCACATAAAGATGGATTAAAATCCCTTGGAACCCTCTCAATGAAAAGTAAAACTAAAAAAGATACCTCAAGCACATATTTGTTTCCTTCCATATCTAGCAAATCGTGGCACATAGCATCGTAAGTCCATTCATGTATAACTGGAGCAATCTGGACGTGAAGATTCATGATATGCAGCAGAATTAAAACCATCGACCATAAACAAGAATACTTGTTAAAGGAACGTTATTTTGCAACCTGATCCATAGATCTATCTAGGATGAGCAAGTCGCATGTTTCTTTCTGTGGGAAATTTGGAATAGATTTGTATTTTGAAATGCAATCCCATACAGCACCAGCAAGCTTTTCAGGAACTAAATCACGAACTGTTGCTGTTGATGCATCTTGCACCTTGGGAGCACGATACCGCACAACGGGTAACTCCTGAAAACGAAACTTTTCCTATAAATGAAAAATAGAGTACAAATGAACTTTGATTGACTCCCCTAACATCATGTGGAATGTGTCAAATATTTGTGGTCTGAAAATAATGCACACCGGGATCAAGGTTTATGATGATAAACAAAGGCCATGCCAACCAGTCTGTGGAGAGTACTAGAGTAGTTGATCAATGACTAGTTCTTTAGATAAGGCAACCAGAAAGTAAGCAATAAAATGTTGCTCACATCTAAGCAACTTAAGAAAATTTAATGATCATGAAAGCTCTGACATAACACCCAGTGAACAGAGAAACAACTTCGGAACAATTTCCATAACTGAGCGCTCAAGCAGCGCAGATAAACATATATGTTCTCCAAAATAAATTTAAAATCACTGATTTTCAAGATAATGATTGATAAATTCCCAAAAGAGTTTATATATCTCCTTAAGTAAATTTCTGACCTTCAGTGAAGCAAATACCGTAGCAATTCGAGTCGCCATCACATTCAGACAAGCATCAAATCTACGAGAATTCTCGGCATTGTCACCATACAGCTCTTCCAGTGCTCCTTCATGATCAGTAATAAAAGCCTGCGTTAAAGGGATCTCAGTGGACGAATCCAGTGTTACTTATTCACATTCTGTTAATTGTTATATAAGAGACGTGAACACAAAGGGCGGGGAATGGTTTTCAGCACATGTAAATGTATCCATGTGAAACAAAACTTGGGAATATATATTCATGACGTTTAAAGATTATCAAGCAGGAAGTCAAAAAGCAGTCAAACAGAGGCATACTTCTAACTATGAATAATTTTGAAGTTCCATCATAAAAAATTGAAAATGTAACTACATAGAGTTTCAGGTTTTTCTAAAGCAACAAAAGATCTAAATAGATTTAAACTAAGAATTAAACAATATTGTTTTAACTTTGTTATTTTGAAGAACAATAAACTACTATGCATTTTTTTTGAAGAATAACAAATAATATTTCTATTGCCAAAAGATGTAAAAATTAGAAGTCAATACAATGCTTCAAGAAGCCAACAAGCTTCAGATCGCATTAGTACTATACGTATTCTTTTACTACATAAAAAAAATAGCGAATGATGATATTATCTATCAGAAAACAAATACAAGTTACATAACCAGGAAAATATTTCAAACTGGCACAAGGGCACACGTGCTAATGTCGCTTTCGTAAAACAAAGCTATACATGTACATATATACCTGACTATCTATCGGGAAATATTCCATATTCATCTGCAAGATACCAAAGGCAAAATAATAGGATTAGGAAAAAAAAAAAAGAAAAAGAAGGTTAAACATCACAAGCATGTAACATTATACATATCACCAATTAACCAAAAAAGAGGGAGAATCTAGACCTCTCTCAAGGCACCAATGCGGGGAACGACACTTGTATCACCCTTGATGTGATTAATCAAGCCCGCTGGGACAGGTGAGCTAAAAAAAACGAAAGCTCTAAAGAAAGGGGAAACAATTCAGATAAAATAATTAGAGGTCAGCTAAAATGAGTCTGAACATATAGATTAAAATCACTGAACCGAAAAATGAAATAGTATCTTGGACTTACTTCTTGTATAAAGGTTCCCTTCCAGACATATCGGACAAGAGCATTACGATACTGCATGCTAGTAAAAAGTAGAGTTAAACGGGATAATACCTTCCCAGAAGGTGTGTCAGCATTGAATACGATGAAAACTACAAGCAACTTCAAGAAAGCAGAATTTAGACAGTTCGTGTCGAATTCCGCAATGCAAGAAATTAAAAAAAACGTATTTCAAAGGAGCCGGAGTTGCATAGACATGTGAGCAGTGCAAACCAACTCCATTATAAAACTTAACAATCCTATCAATTCCGTCAAAAATTATATCAAAAGGAAACTAGGATGGTTTCAGCTACTAGTTGCAACAGAAAGAAATTCCTTTTTTCCTGAATGTGCCACAATGGCAGAAACTCGAATCAGCTGTTGGCCCGAAAACCATTCGTTGTCATACAAGACTAAAAATATAATTGAAATTAATCAACAAGCACATCAACAGTATCGATCTATTGCATTTTCTGTCAAACATAAGAATCAAAGTTTGCTTTTAACAGCGAGGAAAAATTACTTCTCTTTTGAAGGCTGAATAAAATATACAGCATCCATGGAAGGCAGTGGTTCCCTTCTCTTGAATAGCTCTTCCACCACTACAGTAAAATACCGTATTTATCAAATTCTATTAGCTAAATTCATCAAACAAGAACTGCATGGCATTAAATAACGAACAATCAAGATGCGCTTGAGTGGTTAAAGAACTTCTACTATTAAAAGTCTGGTTAAAGACAAGTACAAGGAAGCCCGCTAGTCAATCCTCAACGGAGAAATAAACACATGAGAATTATTTGACTAAAAATGCTTCTCATAAGTAACTTTATTGATATGGTCGATTGAGAGCATAAATGGACAATAAAGCCTAATACAATAGTACGACCGAATTCCTAACCAACCCACTTGGCTTGCACCATTCAAGGGTCCTTATCAGGAGAAAAACTTAAATTGAGAATAAATCTAATTGTGATACGATTCTTACATGAGACTCCTTGATCTGTGATGTCAGCCATTTTACAAGAGTGAGACATTACTTTTACTGTAACTTTATCCATGATGAGTACCTGTGCAGAGCAAACTTAATTAACAATTTGATGTCTACAATTTTGGAATAGCACTACAATATCTGTTCAGTTACTAATATACGAAATAAAATGGTGAATCAAACAGATAGACAGATAGAACTGCAATGAAATGAAGAATGAGACACTTTATTTAAGAAAAGAAGACTGATTAATTTAACAACATCTTGACGTTGCCAAGCAGATCCGCTAAATCTAGTAAGAGAAATGCATATATAAGATAAAGAAAGAAAGACTCCATTCATTCTTGTTCGTATGTAGCTTTTCTAAAAAGCCACAGACAAAACATATAAAATTGGAAAATGCGATCAAACGAGGAAAAAATGTAGGATGAGTAATATTCATTAAAATAAGCATCAGACTCCTATTACATCAAATGTACCTTCCACGTTGATCTTGAATCCCCCGACTTCGTTGATCCTAGCATTTCATTTAACAATCCTGAAATAAACCTCGGGAAAATCCATCAACAACAGGAAAGGATAACATGCGAGTGTTACTTTAAAGTAAAACAAATCAAAATCGTGTAGTTTACTCCAAAAGTATCATCAAGCTCTCAGAAATTCAAATTAAAGTAATTCCGAAATCTTGTCAGTTCTTTGAGAACTCGTCGGAAACTTACGGTCGCGGCTGATCTGGCGAAAGAATTTGTGCTCTCCTCCGCCGCCGTGCGACGACGATTCAGAGTCAGACAACGACATTGTGAAGAACGATCGATCAGAAACCAACAGAAAGTTCTATGGAGTGGTACAGAACAATGGGAAGAGAGGAAAGAAAAATAGAATAATAGAAGAGTGTGGAGAGAAAGAAGGAATGAGAGTGAGAAGAGGCCGTTAAGTGCGTGGGAGGTCATGTGTAGTGGAACAGGAAGTTCGCGCGTTGAAATATTCTTTTCCACGTTATTGCTCTTCCCAAAAAAAATTCCTATTTCCTAATTAATTTAGTTCCTAAATGCATAAAAGATTGTGCTTAAGTTCACGAAAAATAAAGTAAAAAGGAATTTTATTTTATAATTAATAATTTAAAATTGAGGTAACAAATTTAAAATATCAAAATTTAAATCTTATATTTTTAATATTAATTTTAATTAAATATTTAAAATTTAAAAATTATATAATTTAGTTCAAAAGATCATCTTTATTAATATTTTATTAATATGTCTATTGTAATATTAAGAAGGGTTACATGACTTTTGGAAAACGGAGTAACACGACTCTGGCCACATCATCCACATGCACCATAGACATGTTGATAAGAGAAAAACACTGCTCCTCCTCACCTAAAACAAACAAAACCTTCCAAATTTTGGTTTAGTGAGTAATTAAGAAGTTCACAAAACACATTATTCATCTATTTAGTGGATCATAATAGAAACTGGTGCATACGTAATACTCGAATGCAATGTTTTAAATTGCAGATTAAGAGTAATTATGAATGATACATGTATAATTACGATAAATTATAATTGAGAGTAAGTTAAAAAATTATTTGACTGAAAAATTTTAAATAATAATAAAGTAGACGTGATATTAATAATATTTGTGAGTTAATCAAATATCACAAATATAATAATTCAAACATAACATTTAAACTTAAATTAAGAGAGCTTAACGTCCCCTGAACGAATTCGGAGAAAAAGATAAATGAAACATTCAACACAATGCTTGTTTTAGTGACTTACCGAACAAGGCAGCCAGAGAAGTGTGTATAGAGCAAGGAACTTAATTTGGGACATAGGAAGGGACCGATCACGAACGTAGGGAATATGATCACAAGGTCCAACTTATGTTCCTCTGCAAACTCAAGAGCTGTCCTATCAGTTAGAGTCTTGGAGACAAAGTAGGAAGCTCCAAATGTCATCTTAGCTCTAACGTACTCCACGAGCCTATCAGTTAGAGTCTTGGAGACAAAGTAAGAAGCTCCAAATGTCATCTTAGCTCTAACGTACTCCACGTCAATCCAGTAAGTTTCGTCCATTAGGTCCACATCTTTGTCATTAAACAAAGGCACAAAAAAATGGAAAGAAGTGATCTATCATCTATTCCCAGAGAGGTGTACTATACACAACCCGTTTCAAAGCCTTGGCTTTCAAGCATGCTTTTACTATGCCTGACGTCCTATTTCCGGAACAAGATCCTTTATCTTCTGTACAGTTTTTACGGTATTTTATTGTGTCCAGTAAATCTTAGCCATTTATTTATGTAGGTTTCATACGAGACCCACATAAATAAACGTAAAATCTACATAAATAAATGGCTGAGATTCACTGCATACAATAAAACATCATAAAACTGGATAGAAGATCTAAACTTTCCATTTCATGCTCTTTTGCTAGGTGGTAACCACTTCCTCGGGAACATCTGTTCCTAAATACTCTAATATCTATACTCTATTACTATGTTATTTTGCAATCTCATAAATTCAATTTTTATTTACTTATTGCAATGGATATGTAAAATTGCTTTAAGAACAAGAGAATAGTTTTTGGAACAGAAAATCTGTGCCCCACTTCCTAGGTTCTCTGTTCTCGAAATCCACTGGAGTTGCCACGTGGAAAACGGTGATGCAACCTTCACAGCCTCACTGAAACTTTCAAGGTCGCCAAGAACTGCCTCAAAAATGCTGAGCTTCTCGGACGCTCCCGGCAAGCATGTCAGGAAGCTCACGTCCCTCTTGTAGTCTGATCATAACATAGATAGATGCAGGGTTTTAAAACCCGGATTGGACCGGTCGGCCAATCGGTCCGGTCAACTCTTTAAAATTGGTGTTTAATTGAACCGGTTTTTGACCGGTCGGATAGGTCCGACTACTGGTTCAGTCAATTTTTTTAAAATATTATTTATAATTAAATATAATTATTGCATAATTATAACGTCACACCGGTTCGATCGGTGGTTGGACCGGTTGAACTGGTCAAATCGGTGACCAATAAGACCACTGATTTGATGATCGGTCCAAATTTCAGAACATAGATGGATGCAGAGATAAATTCAAATCCAAAACTGCTAAAAACCTTCAACCCAATAAACTCCACTTAATCTTTATAGACTGTGTTTTCGAATTTTGAAAAATTCTAAAGTTGCTTCTCTTTTCCATCTGTTAAATCTCAACCCAACCACACTAAACAAGTTAAACGTACGATCTTCCACGCTTTTATGATAGTTTCGTCGACTCACGCTTTTGTTATATAAATAACAATACAAAATCTTTTTTTATATCAAAAACAGGTACTTTATTAATTAAGAATATGTTATACAAAAAATAAAAATCTATTGCTGAAGAAAAAGAAAGGATTGAAACAAGAATAAGTTGATTAGATGAGTTGTATATCACAAATAAGGAGTTAGTTCAAATAGTTAAAGAGGTTAGTATTATGTTGTAACTTGTACCTAACACTATGTATATATACATCTTAAGTGAAATAAATGAAGTAGAGAGCCTTTCACAATTTTTTTTCAGTTTCTCACCCTTCCTTCTGCACTCTCAAAAGTTCAAACATTGTATCCGAGCCACTTGATTATGAGGTTTCAAGGATAGCTTAATACACCACAGCTGCTTGTTATACTTTGAAAGAATTGAAGGGGTGTATTAGTTTCGCAAACTCTTTGATTTACCGCAGTCGTTTATAACACGATCAAAAATCAGAAAAATTAAATGTACAAATATAAATCAACAACGAAATTTGGTAACACAGTTCGGCACACCTTACCTACGTCTGCAGGGCCCTTCCCAGCTTAATTCTTTCACTAACGACAATAGTTTTATACAAGCTTTTACTGAGCCGACACCACTCAACCCTTGACATTATCCCTCGTCCTCACAACCCGTGAAAGAATTTTACACTCAATAGTACGACCACCTCGTACTAACCTCAACAGAGGATTTTCTCAAACAATGTTTAATAATAATGAAATAAACAACTCAAGTGATTAAACAAAATTCAACATAAAGGAAAATACTTGAGATAAAAAGCAACTATCCTAAATATGCCGCTTCATTAACGAAAGACCGGGAAGTTATCAACCAATAAATTTTCTATGAATCTTCAATATAGTTACTGAAAAATCTCTCACACAGCAGCCACAAAACGTCTCAAATCAACAAATGTTTCATCACCAAAACGTTAACCCAATAGAGCTGTAACAGCTACGACAACTGCTGAAGTTTTTCACACTAAATCAACAACAAAGACAGCAACCACAAAGTCACGAAAACTTTTGAAATTTTCACACACCAACATCAAAATGAAAGTCACAAAATTACGTAATCCCTTAACAGAAAAATTCAGCAATACCTAGAAAAGCTAGCTGCCCAATTGCTCTCAATAGACGTTCAAAACAGAGGAAAAAGTAGCTCCCAAAATCAACAATCACACAACGCTCTGTTGGTTTTTAAAAAATAAAAGAATATGCAGCTACTGAACAAACACATAATATCAACGAAAACCCCCTTCACTTTTTCGACAATCATCAAAGATAATATCAATAGAGCATCCCCATATATAAGAACAAAGACTTAGATTGCATAAAGAAAATCAAGTGGAAGATAGCCACTAACCCAACCTAAACGGAAATCATCTCCTATATGGCAATGATGTATTTGCGAAAATAATAAAAAAGAACCTTGACAGTCCACCATCGTAGGCACATCCAAGAACAAAGTACTCACATCATGCAAGAAGTCTTCACACTGTAGAATTCTTCATTCATCACACCTTTTGGTCACATGATGTATTTCCACATCTTGTACAAGATTAGGTCTTTATCCAAGTCAAACCTCTTGTATCTTCTATCTTATCTTGATTTGAATTTGAAGTCTTTCATTATCTTCGAGATCTAATTATCAAAAATGTCAAAATTAGATAATAAGATATATACCATATATCTTAACATACTTGTTTAGAGTCCTCATGTCAAATTAGAGCTCAGCCTCGACACAAACTTCATCACTAACGGAAGACCTGAACTCTCTTTACTTCATTCATCCATCAGATAATCACAACATGTTGATTACATCTCCAAAACTTACTACACTAAACTATGTTGCGCAGAGCATATCATTTAGTATAGATATTTCAATCAAAAACAAGATCGGTTGCATTGATGGTACGATTTCTAAACCAGATATCAATGATCCAGTTTACAATGCATGGATTTTATGTAACAATTTAGCCATTTCTTGGTTACTGAAATCTATAAGTCAATCTCTAACTTTGACAGTATTTTACATAGATTCAACTGCTAGAATATGGGAATTACTTAAAAACGCTTTGTTTAATCTGATGATAATCGAATATACAAATTGCAGTATGATCTATCCATATTAAATTAAGGGAACAAATATGTTAGTGCATAATATATAGAATTAACCGTGATTCTTGAAAAACTTAGGTACTATAGACCTTACCCTCACTGCTTGTGTGAAAGTTGCAATCCACAATGTTTTCAGCATTATGTGGATTAATAATTAAAGGATGTTAATTTTAAGTTCTTGAATGGATTAAATAAGTTATACTCTCACTAGACTTCAAATCCTTATTGATGAAGCCTTTTCCTACCTTAGGAGACGCACATAATATGGTGATGAGAGATGATTCTAAAAGATTAATACAAGGTCTATCTCAACCTTTGATTGAATCATCTGTTTTAGCATCTTTTGGAGAACAAAATAAGAAAGGAAATCAAAATGCTTTGAGATCTTTTCATGATCCTTACAAGATAATCCTACTTCACCAACTCAGTCACCTCATCTTCAATCATCAACTCAACCCACTAGCATTCCACAACCTTTCATACGATCAACAACACAATCAAAACTTCCAAAATTCCTTGATATATATCAACATAACCTACCGAAAAATTCTTCATCTACCACCCAACATAGCCTACCTCCAATTTTCTTAGAACAACTAACATCTCTAAGAAACACAATTTTTTTGTATCTACACTTTCAACTTTATAGGAACCCACTCATTATCATGAGGCTGTGTAAGTGGAACAATGGAGGAAGGCTATAATTGCAGAGCTATATGCTTTGGAAGAGAATGATATATGGGAAGTAGTATGCCTTCCACCTAGACGACATATAATTGGATGTAAATGGAATAGGAGTAGAATTACTAATTATGTGTGTTTAGTATGCAAGCATTAGAAATGAGATTATAAAAATTAATAGTTATATCAATGTTTTGGTATTAACAAGATTTTAGTTATATTTGATTATTATATGATTGATTTTATAAATAAATAATTAAAATATTTTATATTATCATCAATAAATAAAATTTTCTATTTAATAAATAAATAAATAATAATTTTTAAATAATTGTGTGTTTTTTCTTATAATAATATAATTAAAAATCACAATGAATTTGTATTTTGATATAAAATTATTAAACTAAAATGAAGTCATTATTAAATAAATTAAATAAAGTAATGTTGAGAAGCGACCAGAGAAAAAGAGCAAATAGAGAGTTTTAGTTAAGATGAAACATTAAAAAAAGAAGAAATTATGTTGAATAAATGAGAGAAACATTTAACTTTTTACTCACGACTGTTATTTGTTATTTCTAACATATGATTTTAAAATTATTAAGAATTCATTTTAAATTTATCAATTCTTATTTTCTCAATTAATAACAACCCAACAAATAAATTACGTACTCGTTTTTGGTCGACAAAATCTGCAAGTACACAAAATCGTTCCTAGTACTTACAAATCAAGTGTTCCATGGTCGTAGTTGTAACATCCCACTCCCGACGGGAAGGGTAGAACGGTAATTTAGAAAAGGATGAGAGTGATTAGGACTGATTAGAAATCTTCATGCATATTTGTATTGGTGAACAGTGAAATGCTGCACATGAAAACT
>JAOSBL010000009.1:23613793-23625334 GCA_027568915.1 Erythroxylum roraimae
AAGGGAACTCTCGAGAATACGCATTTAGCGGAAGATGATGGAATGTTAGTAGGTGAACTAAACATATCACCGACGGATTACACAAAACCGTCGGTAAACATAAAATTTCTCCGACGGAATATATTAAATCGTCGGAACAAACACTTGAATTACAATTGCCGACGGAATTTTTCCGTCGGTAAAGCTTTATACTTTCCTACGGATTATATTTTGGTCGTTAACGTTTACATTAACTTTTGTTATCGCTCTGAACGTACCGACGGTTGTTCCGTCCGTAATTGTTCCGACGGAATTAGTCCGTCGGGGATATGTGCATATCACCGACGGAAAGTTTGATCTATGTCCGTCGCCAGATAACAACAACGGATTTTTTTCCGTCGGTAGGCCGTTGATAATATACCGACGGAAGTCTGACTGTCGGTAAGTATTAGCGTCAGCCTTGTTGACAACGGTTTCTTCTTTGGTCGCTTTCCGTTGGTACATATATTTTCCGACGGAAATATCTATTTCGCCGACGGAATATTCCGTCGGCAAACGTGATTTTTCTTGTAGTGAATTGTATGTTCTCATATGTTCTTTACCTTTAAGTTAAGAATATATGGAAATGCATATAACCTACAATAAGAATATCAAAATAATATAGGATACTAGGCACCTATTATTAGCAAATGAATGTCTTAATGCTTTAGAGCTACATACAGAGGTATATTTGTCTATGTCATGCCCATAGGAAGGAGAAGCGCTATTGTAAGTATAAATAAAAATAGAAAGAAATCATTTCACAATTCTTAAGATTTCAAGAAGGGCAAAGGTTAATTAAAATAGGAAAGGAAAAGGACCTTCTAAGAAGAAAAACATAGGTCAAGGTTAAATTATATAGAGATTACTCTAATTAATGTTAAGGTTCATAGAATAGACACGTATGAGTTAGTCATAAATGGTGGTTGGACCCTTATCTTACATAATGTAACTTTTCGTACCAATGATTTGATAGAATCTTATTTCTATGATATTTATAATAAGATTTGGATGCAATATTAATTTTCATGGTGGCAAAAATGATGATGTTTTGGGGTCATAATAGTCATGGTTTTATGTTGGATAATTTTATGGTATTAGATATTGTTTATTACATAAATAAAATTAGTTTATATTTATTAACATTCTCTAATACTTATATTATTGATGCTAAATTTATGGAATGCTGGACTTGGTCATATTAGACAAAATTCTATAAATCGATTATTCAAATATGATCTTTTAGAAGACCTAGATAAAGTAGAATTAACTATTTGTAAACATTATCTAGTTGAAAAAAAGTCACGAACACCATTTAGTATGGGCTAAAGAGTCATTAGGATATTGCAATTAATTTATTAAGATAGTTATGGACAAATGAATGTGAAAGTGAGAGATGGAGTTACCTATTTTATCACCTTTATTAATGACCATACTTGGTATAGTTATATTTATTTGATTTCTCAAAATTTGAAGTAATTTATTGTTTCTAAAAATATATGACTTTAGTTGAGAATTAAAAAGATAAAGCAGATAACAACTTAAAGAATTAATCAAGGATTAGAGTACTTATCTAATCAATTCAAGAATTCATGTGATGAAAATTGAATGGATATATATAGACTCTTTATGAACCCATCAACAAGATGGTGGTATACATAGGAAAAACATAACTATTCTCAAAATTGTTAGGTTTGTAATAACACAAGCAGATTTGCCTATCACATTTTGCTTGATAGTTTATTGACAACCAAATATAGAATTGACTAGATGCATATCAAAGTAGTTAAACATCATATGAGTTATAGATAAAGACCTAATTTATCATATATTAATTCTAGATGTGTACCTACATTAACGGTCCTTCTTATAAGTATAGGAGAATCGATCATAGAAGAAGAAGAGTATCTATAAAAGATATTATGAACATTCTAAGGGGTCTATGTTTAGAGTCAAACTTGATAATAAACAAGTAATTGAATTTGAGTCATAGGATATCACATTCTTAGAAAATGATTTTCTAAGGCAAGAAAGTATAGTTTAAAACATATTTGTATATGATATATTTAATCAAAACGACCTAGTAAGAAAAGATCAATTAGATGGAATGCATCCAAGTAGGAGCAATTTACTAGAAAATGAATTAGTTCCTAATTAATAGCAATTGCAACTTAGTGGGAGTACTTTAGTACTATTTGATTCGAGTTAGAGCAACATAAAAGTTGAGAGATATATTTCTCAAACAATTTCAATTGTGCCTATGTTATGAGTGGATTAATCCCTACACCAAATGTTTCACGTTGAAGTAAAAACCCTTATGGTAGTTCCATAAGAAACTTATAAGTTGAGAAATGTGAGAAAGGTTATATTCAATCTTGCTAAGCATAAATGAGTTATAGCAATAGAAGAAGAATCAACTTTAACTAGCTTGATATGAGTCTTGGGTATTCTTTCTAAAGGACTTAAAGCCATTTAAAACAAAAGGGTTCTCAAATGTTAAGCAAAACACTGATGGCAACTTTGAAAGATACAAAACACGTCTAGTGGCATAAAGATACATATTACATAAGTGATTGAATATGAAAAGTCATTCTCACTTATTGTGAGGTTTAAAATAGATCAACTAATTGTAGGTTTGTAAGTTAGAATGAATCTTGATTTATATCAATTGGATATAACGGCTGTGTTCTTAAACAAAGAATTAGATGAAGAAATCTACATGGAAAATTACTAGTTTTCGCTCAAAGGGTTAAGATCGTTATATGTTCAAATTATTAAAGTCAATCTATAACCTAAAGTAGTCTCAAAGTCAGTGGTATATTACGTTCCATACTATAATTTTTTCATATGATTTTACTATAACTGTCAAAGATCACTAGATCTATGTTAAAAGATCCAATGATGTATGTGTAATTTTATCTTTATATACAACAACAACAATAATGTCATAGTAGAAACCCTACTAATTAAGATATAGGTATGAGGAGATCCAGAAGTACGAAACCTTACCTTTAACTAATAGAAAGACTGTTTTCAATAGACCCTTAGGAAAAAAGTTTTTTTAAAACAATTGGAAGAAAATAATAGCCAAATACATAAACAAATAATTACATAAATAAATAATCAAAATAAAATAAAGATAAAAGTAAATAAATAAATAAAAACAAGAAAGAAAAAATAAGTTAATAAAAATATAAAAAAGAAAAAAGAAAATAAATAAATAAAATAACTAAAGGAGCAAGTGTTATAAATAAAATTTTTTAGGCTAATTAAAAGACACAAGAATCAAAGAAAAGGGTTTAAAGTGCCTATAAGAAGAGAAGAATCTCTCTATGTAGGGTCCTCTGCTCATATTTTAGTTAGTCAAAGTTTTCTATTGAGGGCCAAGTCCTTGATAAGCTTTAGTAGAGTCAATGATCTTTTTATCATTATATATGAATGATATTTTTGATAACTAGTAACAATAGTTACTCGTTAAGTAAATAAATAAATTGGCAATCAACCATGTTTAAACGAAGAATATGTATAAGGATGCATACATTTTTTAGGGTAATATCTTCAATGATCATTTAAAAAGATTATTGTTGCTTTTACAAGATATATACATATCAAGCAAATAATTGAATGACTTTGTATGTAGGATTATAAGCCATTTTATTACGACCATTGCTAAAGGTGAATGCGTAAGTAATAGGTAGTGTCTATGGATGCCATAAGAAAAGGAAGAGATAAAGAAGGTTCCTGATTTTGTTACAATTAGTAGTCTTACGTATATTATGTTGTATGTGCATTGAAACTAAATACTAAAAAGCTCAAATATCGACATTAAATCAAATATATAGATAGAAAGTATAATTATATGAAGAATATAGTACCAAAAAGAGAAATGAATGATGATGGGTTGAATGTTATTAAATATTTGATGCAATATCTGATTAATTTAGTTTTAAATGTCATATTTCTATAATGAATTGTAAATGAGAGTTCAAATGTTTTGATTTCAAATTAAAATTTCAGCTCTAGAATGATGATAAGATGTTATTTGGTTATCTTAATTGGACTTATCTATTTTGTTTTGAATTGATTTTGGTGCTTAATTGATAAGATTAATATTTGTTTTATTTTAGGAGGAGGCGAGTGGAAATTGCATCAAATTGGAGCATTATTTGTCAAAATCACAATTTTTGGAAAAAGTTGAAAGATTGCTCCAGTGGATAAGGCAAGATCACTCCTAATGTCAGATTCACTCTAAAAGTTTCACTTTAATTAGAAACTTATTCTCATCCCTATTATGTAGGAATTGAAATTTATTTAGAAGGAATCTTTGCCAGATAGAAGGCAGCTAGATTTTGAGAAGGAAAATAGGAGGAAAGCGTGATATTCAGCTTCTCCATCATTTTCTTTCATTTTCTTTGTGTTTTCTCTTAATTTTTCATCTTTTCATCTACTTTTGATGTTAAAACATTAGCCATATTTGACTAAATCGGAGTATTCTAACTCAAGGGGATTTAAACTTTAGTTATAACCTTGTAAGGTTTTATTCTAAACCTAGATTTTATTTCAATTTAAGTATTTCTTATTTTGTGTTCTTTTATTTCATGAGTAATCAATATTGATTAATCTTATAAATTAATTTCATGTTGATTATACTATAGCTATCCATAAATTCAGTGATTCGTAATTCTCATGAATGATTAGTATAAGTAGCAAATATGATATTTATGAATTTGCAAATTAAACTTATGAGAAAAAAGAAAACTAAATTAAATAGTTATTGTTATCTCAATTATTTAATTTAGGGTTTAATCTTTTTCATTAAGCTTATTACTATCATTTAATTAATATAAAATATTTTCACACCCAATCAATTTAGTGTAAGTTTTGATTTTAATGTTGCATTTGAACCAATTTAGTTAGAAATTTTTTTAGATATGGCTATTATAATATATTTTGGATTAACTGCTTGAATTGTGAAAATTATTCTTTTTTGACTAATGATCAAAGCTATAATTGGATGAGATCTTTCCCTTGAAACAGAGTTAAGTACCATTAAATTTCTCACTTTAATACTTATTTGATTTAATTTGATTCTTTAGCAAATTTAGTTTATTAGTTGAATGATCATAAATCCCCTATTTTTGTTTTATCAATTGAAATTAAGAAATTAGTTTTCAATTCTCTTGAGATTCAGCTTGGTTCCACGACTACTATAAAAGTTTAGTGAATCAAAATTAATTTTGAGGGCTTTGACAACTCGATCAAATGAATATTGGAATGAGTGTTGAACATTTGGTTCTGGATACAATAAGTATCTAAATAAGAGATTAAATACTTTCCCACACAAATAGTCGCCTCCATCATTTGTAAGAATGGAGAGGAGAAAAGTTTTCAGCAATTTGTTTGAATGATAAATGAGAGTTCAAGGCTTAAAATGTTAATTTCAATGTGAAGTATACTAAGGATATAAGGGGTTATTAGTAATGACATAATCTAAAAAAATTCATGTTCACTCAATTTGTCTTGATATGCCAGAAGTGAATTTTGAAAGGTAAATTAAATGAATAGAGTTAGATATTAGGTATGCCTGAACTATCATTTGTACATTATTTAAATAAAGACATACTTTGATAAAAGAGAGTCAATACTATAACAGATGAATTATACCATGTGAGTATTTCCAACTAATAAGGATAATATACGTCATATTCTCAACTTATAATGTGTAAGGATCCTTTAGAGTTATATGAACCTCAAATTAAATAATCTTTTTCTACTCAATTTAGATTATGGAGAATAATGGTTGCTATCTTAGAGTGCTACTAGAAAAATTATGAATGATTTGAGATAATGGGACATTCTAAAAAATGTGTTAATTTAATTCAAATGATTAAAAATGAAGAAAATCATTACATATCAAATTTGCATAAAAATGTATTCAAAAGGTATCACCTACTATATAGAAGATAGTATAAATATGAAGTATTTATATAATAATATTCATGTGATGATTGATGTAATGAATAATCTAGGATATAAATACTAAGTCCACTTTAATGATCGATTTATTATGCCATATATTCCTAACAAATGTATGACGATATGCTCTCATCGTATGCTAATTATACAAGTATGAGAACTATGTTAGCTCAAGATTTATATTTAACGATTTTAATGATAACCTTATAATATTTCAAAATTCAAATTAGATTTATTTCCTTATATATAAACAACTGTATAATTCTTAAAAGGAAATAAAATCATGGAAATCATGGAATAATTGCTTTTCTTCTTGCAGGAACCGTCTTTATGAACTTACCTTATTAAAAAATGGTTTATCCGAAAGGATCCTACTTATTATGAAGGTCATATATTAGCCGCGTGATTACTGGAAACTTTTATGGTAAAGATGACATCAAAGTTATTCGAAATTAAATCCATTCAAATGCAAGTGAAGTAATGACTAATCGAAAGAAAAACCTACTTAAGGAAAACCAATTGTTTTTGTGAACACTGATCAGAGTTGCGAACACATATCAAACTTTCGAAATACAGCTATAGTATAAATTCTTTTGAAAGTGATATCATTGAAAAATCTTTTATTCTTTAGAAAGTGAAAATATTTTTGAGAGAGATCAGTGTAGCTCATACGAGCAAACTTCATTTTCTGTTAAGAGCTTGTAGAGGCTAGCTAAATACTACTAGGTTAGAAGGTTGGAGAACCTTGAAAAATATTAACTTGTGAGCTTGGAGAGGCTCGTCAAATTATTACTTGGATTTTCATAGTGAAACACTCAAGTTGGATACTTAGGGTTGGACGCAGGCTTAGGTTGTAAGCCAAACTAATATAAATCGACTGCGTCCTTCTCTCTCTTATCTTAACTTTTTACATTTTTACATTATATTTTGTGTGTGTTCATTTCAATAAGAGGCTCCTTCAATTTTAAAATAGGTTCCTTCTGTTTATAATTCGCTAAAAGTTCCTTTTATTTCAACAGGCCCCTTCTATTTTAAATTTTTTTTTAACTGGTCTTCTTCTTTAGTAGACTCCTGTCGTTCAATAGGCCAGTTTCGTCTGACAGGCTTCTATTACTTTTTAATTTTTAACAGGCACCTGTCTTTATCCAAATTGAAAGCAGTTTGTGAAAATTTTTTAAGTTACACACAATTCACCTCCTCTTTCGTATGTTTTCTTTTATCAAACTGTAGAATTCTAATAAAATAAATCTATCATGTATGAGTAGGAGATGATGATTATACGTGCATTCATAAATAAGTTAACAATTATCCATTAATTATCTTTGAAATGTCGATGTGTAGTTATAAGTTTGAATTTCAACATATAAGATAATTTTGAAATTTAAATTAATAAATCATCAAAAAGATTGGGACATGGGAAAGGAGAAAAGTTTTATGTAAAATTTCTTTAGTCATTGAAAATTAAAATTAATTTCTGTAAGTGATTTAATAAATGATGCATATAAGTTGATCCTATAACCTTGATTGATGCATACAAGTTGATCCTATAACCTTGAATGAAAATCTAATGCAGATTATGGAACTCATTGCTTCCTCCGGGTGATAAATGATAAGGATAAATCATAGTTAGCAGATCTTATTTTAGTTATTATACGGGTCCATCCCTTGAGATCCTCACAAGATACGATTACATTCAAATGTAATCTTCCCCTGTATAAATGTAAAGCTCAGCTATAAATACAGATATCAATTACTCTTAGCCTTATATGGTATCAAAGCTTCAAAGAGGTTTTACCACCCATTCTAGACAATATCAACAAACCCAATATTGCCTTCCACAAATGACTTGTCTTCTGCATTCTCCTTCTTTCCCAATATTTCTCATCAGTTGCCTCTTAAACTCACTTCATCTAATTTTTTGCTCTAGAGAGCCCTGTTAATCCTAATGCTTAAAGGGTGTTGCTCAGCTGGTCACATTGATGGTAGTGAGTTTCCTCCTCCACAATTTATGGATAACCATGTTCTGAATCCTATGTTTACACTATGGGAGCAAAGAGATCAACAAGTCCTAAGCTATATTGTGGCTTCAGTTTCTGAATCTCTTTTGCCACAAGTTGTAGGGGCAACAACTGCCAAAGAAGCTTGGGATAAGCTAGTTGCAGCTTACTCTTCTAGATATTGTCCTCACATTCGGAGCTTGAAGTTACAGCTTCATTCGCTACATCGGGAGAATTATAGTATTCCAACTTACATTCAGAAAGCCAAAAGCATTTCGGATTAGCTTTCAGCCTTGGGTCATCCTGTTTCAGACGATGATCTTGTTGAATATGTGCTTATTGGCCTTGGACAGGTACACTGGCCTTTTACTCATGCTCTGGAAGCACGAATGGAATCAATTCGATTTGATGACCTTTATGGTCTGCTTCTCTCTGAGGAACGATAATTAGTGATGGAAGTTCAAGTCGAAACCATTCAACTGGCTGTCCACTACTCATATCGTCAGAACCACCTATTTCATTCAAGGTCAAGGACAGGGCACTCATGGCCGTGGTGGGTATTCCGTCTCCTCCTCTGATACGATCTCGGCGCCTTTAGACAACAGTACACTCACCTGTCACAACTACAAAGGCCTCAGTCACATTGCAAGAGTTTGTCCTTCTCCGAAGCTAACTAAAGAGCGATGCTCCTTATCCAAACCCGCTTCCAATCTTGCCACTACTATTAACTCCTCTACCCATCTCTAGATTATGGACACTGGTGCTAGTCATCATTTAACATCGCAGTTGGAGAATT
Organism: Erythroxylum roraimae; assembly: GCA_027568915.1. NCBI lineage: Eukaryota > Viridiplantae > Streptophyta > Magnoliopsida > Malpighiales > Erythroxylaceae > Erythroxylum > Erythroxylum roraimae. The sequence continues at coordinate 23,622,581 of JAOSBL010000009.1, forward strand.
TGAATATTCATTCAGAATATCATGGTCCTGAAGAAGTTACACTTGGTAATGGCTCTTCTCTTCCTATTTCTCATATTGGTCATTCTAATTTTTCTACTGATAATTCTACTATAAAGTTTCGTGATATTCTTTGCGTACCCTCAGCTTCTATTAATCTATTATCTGTCAATTCCATTACCAAGTCTAACAACATTTTCTTTGAATTTTTTGCTGATCACTTCGTCATCAAGAACTTGACAACAAAGAAGGTGCTGTTTAAAGGCCCGGGTAGCCATGGTTTATATCATTTTCCTTAGTTCATCCTGTTTGTTATTCAACAAATGCAAATAGGACCAGCTTTGATGTCTGACATGCTCACTTGGGGCATGCTTCACTTCCGATTGCTAAAACCTTCTTGGGCAATAATAATATTTCTTTTTCTCGCTCTTCTCTTGATTCTATTTGCCATACATGTGCTCTTAGCAAAATACATCATTTTCCCTTTCCTAATTCATCTTATAAAGCCACTCGCCCTCTTGAATTGATATGTTCTGATTTACGGGGTCTTGCATAATACCTTCCTTTGATGGGTACAACTATTATGTCTTATTTTTTGATCATTACAGTAAGTACTTGTTGGTATACTTTGTTAAATATAAATTTGAACTGTTAAGAGTGTTTTTCAAATTTCGCTCTTTAGTTGAAAAATTCTTTAACAGTTATATTAATCCTTTCAATCCGACTGGGGGGAGAATATCAAAGTTTCTCTAAATATTTATCAAATAATGGCATCCATCATAGAGTTTCTTATCCATATACTCCCCAACGAAATGGGTGTGCTGAACGCAAACACCACCATATTGTCGAGACCGACTTAAGTCTCTTAAACCATGCCAAAATGCCTAATACTTACTAGAATATTGCCTTTGATACAACCATCTATTTAACTAATCGACTTTCTACTCCTTTATTTCAAAATAATTCCCCCTTTGAACAATTATTTGGCAACTTGTCTGACTTCAGTTACCTTAAAATTTTTGGGTGCCTTTCTACCTTTGGATACGACCTTATGCTAAAAAAAGCTTGCTCCACGATCTTGTCCATGTATTTTTTTGGGTATAGTTGTAACATCCTGCTACTCGTGTTGAGGCAAGAAAAGTGAATTATGAGAAATTAGAAAATACATATCATGCTTTGTATATTTTTGCACATACATGAGAATTTTGATTTTGCACATGGATATGATTATATTTGTATTCATTGACATTTTCCGGGTATGATTGATTTATAAATGTGATTAAAATGCGAATTGTGAGTTATTTGCGTTAAAAATTTATTTGGAGACCATTAGTATTATTTCAAAAATTTTGGTGAATTTGAGGTACATTTGGACTAGGATAAATGCCAAATTATAGGATAAATTAATACATGAAAAATTTGGATGATTAAGCCTAAAATTGAGTGACATTTGGCATAGTTAACTGGTGACAAATAGACTTGTAATTAAGTTACAAATGGATCAATTATTGTATGACAAGTGGACCAAAAATTAGGAGACATATGGACTAATTAATTGGTGACATATGGCAGCATCTAAAGTGGATTAGTGGCAGCATCTTGACGATCATGTGAGCCACACCGAAGACAGGTTCCTATCAACCTCCAACATACACCACTATGCTTATTCCTACAATATTGACAAGCTGGCAACTGTCCCGATGTTGAACCCCTGTTATTCCCAGTCTGAATAAAACCACCCCTTTGTCTGAATCCTGACTGTCTAGATCCAGTTGGTGGTCTAAATGTTCGGGTCTGACATTTGTTGAACCTTCTGCTAGAACCACCCTGAGACTCACTGGGCCTCTTCTAACTAGTCTCTGATCTCTGCTCAGACTGACTGTCTCTCAACAATTGCTCCATTCGGATCGACGCTGCTCTGAGCTTAGTGAAACTGCCCATGTTAGGAAGAGTTAGCCATGTCTGAATCTCCATGTTCAGGCCTTCTTCAAATCTCTTGCATTTTTCTGCTTAAGTAGGAATTAAGACAGAACCATACCTCATCAACTCATTAAATCTGATCTTATAATCTGCTACAAGCATTCCACCCTGTTTCAGATCCATGAACTCCTTCATCATCCTATGCATGTATACTTGAGGCACATAATTTTCTCTGAAAGCCCTCATAAAGTCTCCCCAAGTCAAAATGCAAGGCCTGGTGGCACTACCGGGAACAGTCTTCCACTATTAATAAGCCGAGCCTTGTAGCAAAGAAATGGCATAGTCGAACCTCTTGTCTGACTCACAGTCCATCTGATCAAATACTCGTTCTATCCGCTCTAACCATCCCTCAGCTTTTGCAGGGTCTGTACTGCCATAGAAATCTACAGCTCCCTATTTTCGCAGTTTGTTGTACCTCCTTTCCTTTCTCTCAAGAATTCTTGGAGGCATTTGCTCTGGTCGAGATACCGATGACTCCTTACTGGCTCCTTCCGATCTCAGGTCAGCTGAGTGTTCCATTTGTTCATCTACGTCGGATAACCTGTAATAGACAATAACTTCTATTAGCATTCGACATTTCCACAACATTTCACACTTAGTATCACCACATATCCCTATGGATGCCAAACCATACTCTGATACCAAAAATCTAACACCCCATTCCTAACTGACATATGCACGTGCGTCTATCGGATATGCATGTACATGCCTGTCAGAAATGACATGTTAACTATCTCACCTTCACTGTACATAACATGGCATCATACACTAAATCAT
>JAOSBL010000009.1:23634811-23650542 GCA_027568915.1 Erythroxylum roraimae
TAAATAAGCGCTTGATGGGAGGCACCCCATCCGTATCCCTTTCTTTTGTGTGTTTTTCTCTTTTATGCATATCTTTTAAGTGTTTGCTTTGAGTGTTTTACTTGTTTTCTTTGGTTTGTTTTATTTCTAGACATGTGAAAAGGAAGTTGCAATCATTCATTTCAAAGCTGCATATGGCGTCTTCAATCTAGGGTAGTACTTCTATTCCCATCCCTCTTTTGTGCTTTTATTGATTGAGGACAATGCCCATTCTAAGTGTGGGGGTGGGTCAAGTGTGAAATTTCTGCACACTTGGATTGTTGTGAATTTGATGGTGATGATGAGAATATAGTAACTTGAATGATTTCGATCTTTAGTTAATAGTTAATTATGGTCCAAGAATGATTTTGATGCTTTTAATTTGAGGAACTTTGATTGATTCTTGAAATGATGCTAACTTCAAAGTTTTTCATTTTTTTTCCTTTTTCCTTTGTGCGCCTTGCATGTGTTTGGTGACTCTTGTGTATGATGTTTGGTATTTAAGTGCATTTTGTATAGCTTGTCATACGAATGTGGAATGGAATGCTTAGAATGTAGTGTCGAAAAAAAAGAATAAAAAAGAAGAAGAAGAGATAACTATCTTTGTATTTGTGTTGTTGATCAAAAGTGTCTTTGTCTTGTGTTATTAAATAAGAAGCATCATTGTTCTTTTGTTTTTGAGATATTTTTGTTCCGCTTGTATTGTTTCTTTTCATCTGTATTTGTGTTGTAATGAGCAGCCTTGACTTGTATATGTGATAGCAAATGCAAAATGGCTTAAATGCTAGATATTATGCATTTTGAGTGACTATTCTACTGACTATGTGCTTGCATGTGAGTAACTTGTTTTTGATCATGATAGAGTTGAAATGAGTGAATTGGATTGAAAGCATCGATGCATTTCTGTGTGCTTGATTAACTGTCAACTTTTAACCGAAATTGTTTGAGTGAAGCGTTTGATTTATTGCTTGAGGATAAACAATGGTTCAGGTGTGGGGGAATTAGCTACAAGAAGTCGGGTTTCAACAGCAGAACCAAATAGCCACCAACTTTGTCAAGCAAATTTGGATGACCGCCTCAGTCACCTAGAACACCGCATGCAACGCATGGAACATAATTTGATGGCTTACTGGGAGCATCAAGGATTCCAACCTCCGCACCCACTAACACTGTGATTTCGACATCAACAAATAAAGAAGCATTCTTTCCTCTTTTCTTTTATATTTTTGCTTCTTTAATTTTATGTCCTAACATTGAGGACAATGTTGGTCTAGGTGTGGGGGAAGGAATTGGAGTATATGTGTGTGACTCTTTTTGGTTTTTCCATGCTTGTTATGTATGTTAAGCCATCAAGCTTTATCATATTAGTTTGGATGAGATTGAATGTATGCATGAAATTAAATTGTGCTATGTGAGTCTTAAGTGAATCATGCAGATTGATTGTAATAACTGATCTTCTAAACTTAGTCAAAATTTTGACATTTGAGTGATGAGGTAATTTTTGGAATTGAAGTGAATTCTTAAATTAAACATGTGAGCAAATTTAAGCTTTAAATGACATCATCTTTATGTCATTCTATTCTTTGAATGGTGTGATGCTCCTCTAGTCATGTTTGCCTTCAGAACTTGCACTGAACCGGATTGAATTTGTTTGATTACATGGGATATAGAAATGATTAAGGCCTTTCTTATTTTTACACCCTTTAGCTTAAAAATGACCCACCTAATTATTTCCCCTTTGCAAACATTTTTGATCCTTTACGTTTGTTCTTCAATCAATCACCTTACATTAAAAACCAAAATCCCCATTAGCCTTACCCTATCACAAGTTGAATGAAGCACTGAGTAATTTAGGACTTTTGTTATGTATTATGTTATGAGATATTTGTATAGGTACTTCTACTCATGTGTTTATTATTTTCTCTTGTTTTTTATTGTTTTCTCCTTGTTCTTAGCATTATTCGAAAAAGAAAAAAAGGGGAAAAAGAAAAGAAAAGGGAGAAAAAGGAAAAATAAAAAACAAAACAAAAGAATACGAAAGAAAAAGAATAAAGCATAGTAGCATTAGTTAGTATGAGTAGTTGTAGTCCTTTGTGTCATGTGTTTATCTCAAAATTTTAATTCGAGTATCCCTTTTTACTTTATACTTTGTGAATGCTTGTGATTAACCCTTTGCCATTTTTACCTTACCTTTGAACCTAGCCCCATTACAACCTTTAATAAAGTCCTTATGATCTATTAGCTCATATAATCCGAATGAATGATAACTGGTGAATTTGCAAGCCTATGGTAGTGCAATCTATTAGAGGGAGATTTAAGAGAAACACTTTGCCCTCAAACACTTAAGTGTAAGAGAGAAATCTGCGAGAAGGATTCACTTTGGTTTGATACTTACCTTTGAACAAAGATGTCTTATTTTGACTGTGTTTATTTGTATCGGTGAAAAACGATTATGATGTATGTGCAACCTAAGTTTAGCTATCCCCAGTTAATGGATTGTGTGCACTTAATCTTATAAAGGATGAATTGATAAAGTGTAGTGGTTTGGCATATTTGCTCGAGGGCGAGCAAAGGTTTGGTGTGGGGGCAATTTGTTAAGTTGTCATTTTGCATTTATTTAGTATATAAATCTTTCTCATGTGTTGAAATTATTATTCAAAATCGATAGATTTGTCTCTTAAATATTCTCAGCTGATTTTCAACACTTAAGAGATGAAATTGAATCAAAAAGATGCAAAAGAAAACAAAGAAACCCGAAAATTCCAGATTGGCAGCAATTTCAGTGACTAAGCGTGGGCACATGCAAGGATGAAAAAAATGCAAAATCTATTTTTAAATTCAAATCTGATTCATTTGAGATTTTCACAATCTTGGAAGATCAGATTGTTGGAGATTTGCAACCTGAATACATGAGAGGTGTGATCTGTAGAAGATGATGGAAAAAGGAAGGGATCAAAAAGCATAAAAGGGAAAAAATGTTACTGTTCATGCAACTTTGGTTTGAGGATAGTTTTTTGCAGATTTCCAGCAGTAGTTCTACGTTTCTGCATTCTTTTTCTATTCTTTTTGTCAGCCATAGTTAGATTTTTCATTTTCTGCAATATTTTCTCTAGGTATTTTCGAATTTCTTAGGAAAAGACCAGGGATGGAGACTTTGCATTTGGTTATTTCTTTGTTGATTTCCACTTTCGTTATGAGTAGCTAAACCCTTTTTCTTGGTCGAGGGAAACCACGTTATCCTCTATTATATATGAGATGTTCCAATAAAGTTTGTTTTGTTAATGAATATTGAGTGCCTTCTGAATTGCTTTTATGATTGAATTTTCTAAGATGCGCAACTAGGAGTTGATTCGTTTAATAGCCAGATTAGTAAAATATGACGTTCAGTTTTGCTAATCACAAGTGACAATTAGGATTACCATCTTTGTAACATCCCATCACCTGTGGGAGGCTAGAATAGTAAATATGAGTGATTAATGAGAGCTTAGAAATCTATTTTTCTATGCTCGTGCAAAATATGTCATACATATACACGTGAATAGTGAAAGTTTTTCATATGAAAATAATTGTACATGCATTTATGAGTGATTTCGGGTATTATTGAATTGAATTGGGATTTTTGAAATTTTAGTGAATTTTGAATTTATCTATATTGGAAATATTATTGATTAGTGGAAATATTGTATTTGTGAATTTTGGTGAATTTAGGCTTGACTTTCAGAATTTATAAAGTATTGTGGAAAACAGGGAACAAAAATTCAAAAGATATTTGGAGATAATTGGATTGTAAAGATGGGAGTTAAAGAGTTTAGTTCAAAAGAAACTTGGTTAGAGTTTAGACCATAGGAAAGTGACAAGTGCCAAGTTGCTTTTGTACTTTTGCTAGAACTAGGTTACTATTCTCTGAGAGTTGAAAGATTAAGTTTTGTCCAGATAACTTCTTCATAATCACCTTCTTCGAATTTCCTCCCAATACACAAAGTTTTTCATCAAACACCTTCTAAGAGATTTCTGTGTTTTTTCCTTTTCCTAAACCAATCCCACCTTGTAAATTGTTTCTTCTGTCTTAAGAAAAACCAAAAGATGGTTAATGTTCACAATGGATTATATACTTTGCATGGAGTTTTGGGCTTGAAGATAGTTGAAGCTTTTGGAGTTTTCAACAAGTAAGTAGTGAATAAATTTGTTAGAGATGTGGATTTTTTTGAAATACATTGATAAAGTTACTGTCATTTGCATGGAACAGGGCACTTACGTATATATATCTTCATGAACACTAATGATGAGATGAAAAATTGGGTTATAGTGTTAATTTAGTTTTTGATGGATTGTTAGCGATTAGATGATGTAAAAATGATTTTGGAGTTAGAAATAGCATTGAAATGGTGTATAGGGTTAGTGTAGGAGACTAAAGTTGGAAAGGTGAAACATGCTCTGTTTCTTCACTATGTATGTATGAATATATTGGTGTTTATAAATGAGTAGATGAAAACTTAGAGATGTTCGAGAAAAAGGTTTTTGAGTTGAAGAGTATAGATAGTATCGTCTGTGAAGAACTATCGTCTTAAGTTGACCATTTGTATCGTCTTAGGTTGACTTTTGCTTCGTCTTAAGTTGACCATCTATATCGTCTTAGGTTGACTTCTGCTTTGTCTTAAGTTGATCATCTGTATAGTCTTAGGATGACTTCTTCTTAGTCTTAAGTTGACCATTTGTATCTTCTGTAAAAATGTATCGTCTGTGATGACGTCATATCGTCTGTAAAAATGTATCATCTATGATGACATCATATTGTCTGTGATGATATCATGTCATCTTAAGAGTTGCATCATCTTAAGTTGACTTTGCTTCGTCTTAAGTTAACTCTGCTTCATCTTAAAAGTTGCATCGTCTTAGGTTGACTTTGCTTCGTCTTAAATTGACTCTGCTTCATCTTAAGTTGACTTTGCTTCGTCTTAAGTTGACTTCGCTTCGTCTGCCTTATGTTTCGTCTACTTTTTGCTTCGTCTGCTTTCTACTTCGTCTGCTTTCTACTTCATCTTATGTGAATAGTAGACCCGAAAGTGTGATTTAGAAAATTCTGAAGTGAGTCAATGAGAAAAGAATAGAGATTTTAATGGTTTTAGTGAGGCATAAATCTAAGTATAAATTATACTAGATGAGTTAGATGTGAGAATGTTTTTGTGATGACATTGATGGAAAGATATTCGGGATTATCATGAACATGCATTGTACATAATTCATTTCATTCATGTGCATTATTAAACACTTATGATTGTATAAAGTGTGATACATGTGTATGTTGTTTATTATAGAGGAGTAACTAGAACGTCAACCTTCAGACATTGCCGAAACTTCCAGGAATTAGCTTCGGGAGCAACTTGTGAGTAACCTAGACGGTCTCACTTAATTACTTGTTTGCTTAAATTCTGTTTTAAGTTATTAAATGAATGTGTTTTGATTGTTGATTCCGGACAATAACATGTCCGAGGAGTTACTATTCGGGAATGTATAGGAAGTGCTGCTTATATGTGAATGTGATGGAATAAATGTTACTCATCAATGACGTTAAATGTCGAACCTTGGGTCCGATGAAAATTGTGATCTGAATGTGAATGTGCAAGCGTTTGAATGATTGAGACAATGATATGTGAAGCATTTCAATACATGAATGCATAAAAGATAAAGAAAGCAGTGATTGGAGTCGCCAGTGAATAAGAGCTTAAAGCTTAGATTGTGATTAGAGCCTCAGGCTCGGTTGTGAATGTACCCGATATCTACTAAGGGATATGAGACATAATTTGATACAGCTCGGTATCCACTAAGGGATACAAGCTAGTAAAAAGGCACTCGGTCACAACGACAATAATTAAAAAAAAGGGGTCTCATGTGCATTGCATTTATACTTGATATGTGTACTTTATATGATTGAAATGATTATGATGATTGTTCTAAAAGTGAAATGTGATATTTCGTGAATATGCAAAGATGTGAATAAGTTGTTACATGTATTGATGTGATGCATGAATTGAGTGGGCCATCGATGATGGTTACCTCATTGAGTTCGCAAAACTTACCAAAATTGCAACGTTGTCTTTTCAGAACCGAGAGATGACTCTAGCTACTGAGAGGCTCTACCAGCCGTGTAGATTGTGATTAGCAAGAGAAGTCATGGCTCAAAGGTCGGTCAGTTGAAATTTTTGGACAGATTAGTTAGATTGTAAATATTTTCTTCATTCATGTAGTACTATTGTATTAGGTTTTTGATGATGTACATATGGAAAATGTTGAAAGACACAATGTAGACTTTCGGTTTTGTGAAATGAAATGAGGAAAAAGTTGGTTTTAAAATAATGTAATTTTCTTGTGATGCTTTATAAGTGAATTATGATACCATCCTATATGAAGTGAATGTAGTGATCAATCGTAGTGCGTCATTATCATAGGATATGTACTGGAATGACCTTCGGGCGTCCCGGTGTGTACCCTGCAGTAAGGGGGTGCTATAATCTTTACGTTAGAGTTGGAAATTCTAAAAAGAAACTCATCTTGATTAAATACATGTCGTACATGCGTTGTCTTGTTCATTGGTTTCTTAATTCTTAAAGCTATTACTCAATTGAACTTATGATCGTATCTAAGTTGTTGATTAATAAGAATGCTTAGAATACATGTTTCTAGTTATTTACACTTAAGAGAAAACATCCCCCAATGAATGTTTATTAATGACTAAAATTTTATAACATTGGTGACCACCCAAGGTTTTTCTATTAAATTTTCAGATCCAATTACTTTTATTGATTTTTTTTTGTCATCGTTTTCTTTAAATTGCCGTGAATTGAACCCCCTCACCCCCATTTCGTTACTTTATTTTAGTTTTGAACTTGTACAATCATTGTCGTTAACATTTCTCATAGGAACGATATCCACTTACCACTACTACATTAATTTGTATTAACGGAAGTTGGTTTCTTTTTGAATTTGGTTGCTGGCGACAGCAGTACCAAGTTTAATTAAAATTAAATATTAACTTTAATTAGAATTAAAAATAATTCTAATTAAATATCAATTATGCCCAAATAAGATTCAATATCTCATATTGATTCTTATCTATTAAATATCTTATATTTAATCATAAAATTTCTCGAACTTTACAGTTTAACTTAGTGAAAATATTTTTGCTTTCTTCAATCCGTCTTTTACGTGAGATTCATTAAGTTCTCAAATATGTTGACAATAATTATAAATTCTAATTCATAATTAGAATTAGGTTAATTAAAATTCCTTTTAATTTATTTTTAATTCTCCATTTAAATAATTTATAATCATAGCTCAAGATTGACATCTAGCAACATATCAAGACTACCTAAATATTTAGAAATTTCAAAGTGGCTTTGACTAACTTTTTCATGCATAATTTTTTCGTATAATTCAATCATTTCATCATACAATGTTTCAATTAGACATAGAGTATAAAATTAATGTCAACTTTATTTTGAGTTCAATCATATTAGTTCTTTGTCATTAGCTATTGATTCAATTAATGACATTTATAAACTATTTACAAAGCGATATTCTACCTTGGCCAAGATTTTCCAAATCAAAACTAATCGAGAACGATCGAACATTTTTCCTAATTACTTTAGAGTGATTAATCCTATCTCCTCCTTATAGTTCATGTTACACCCAAAGACTACCGACTAAATTATGTACCCATAAATATAATAGGTCACAAATAGCATCAAAACATAACAATTTTTATTCAAAAAAATTTGGAAACTTTAAGTTAAAAGGTCACTTATACAATCATCACAATGAGAATTTCTATAGACATATAAGTAATGTTCCAAATGAATTTCTTATATCGGGTCAGTTCACTTAACTTGATCTCTAACAGGCACCCACACGTTTGTTTAAGTATTTCTATATTTTAGCCTATAAGATCGACTGCTTCTTTCATAAGGAAAAACATGACGTTTGTTATCATTTTATATTCTATTAATGTCCAATCTTAATAGAATAATGGCTAGGAACAATTTAGAGATAATACATAAATGTAATATGAATATCATAATTATATTTTTATTTGCAATGTATAATTATTCCGTGGACTTTATTGTATATATCTACACAAGTACAAGAAAAAGAATGCTTTAAAATTATTTTTTCACTGAACTACAACCATTCGATTAACTATGAGGAATAAACTAACAAACTTCACTCTTTCAATCACGTGCACTGGGATTATTGACAATCTCTCTCTCCTAGAAACAAAAATAACAGCAAAGGGTGATCTGTCTATTCAATAAAAGTAACTGATCATATCCTTAAAATCAAATAACTCAATATATATATATATATAGAAATTAGTCAAGTAATTAAAACATAAATATAGTACTAAAATATACATCATTGCTAAGCCTATCCCAACAATTAACAAACATCCAAAATTTTATCATAGTAATGATTAAGACTAATATTATTTTATTACTGCTATTTATGTTTTATCTCATAATTTATTGAATTGCCTAGGCATTACTTAACCTAGTACGCCTACTTTCAATAGTCTGTTAGCTCATCTCTACTCGTCATAATCTCTCACTATGTGGAAACGTAATTAGATTTATAAATATCATCATAAGGTATCTCAATTTTCAATCAAATTGGTACCTGGTACTATTCCAATATCTAGCCATCGACACAGGATCTCTCTAAGACTCAAGATATCCTAGTACCACTTCAGTATCGAGCTATTGGCTTAGCACGTCCTTGGTATTCAGGATTCTCAGGCATCTGCTCCACAGATAAATACCTAGCCATCGCTTGCTCATTTTTTTTCCAACCTATCAATCTATGACTATCGAATGTAGCCTATCTTAGATAAGCCACATATTCACAATTTACACCATTTATTCATAACATATTGTAAGTCAGTTTCTATTTAACTTCATAAATAGGGAAGGCATGGGCCAACCCTCGCCAAGTTTCTTAAAATAATTTTTTAAAAATTGAAAATACGTAACAACTTATTTCTTTTAATTGGATCAGAGTCTGGGTTGCCCAGGCCTAGGTTTACCCAAGGCCCAATTCTTTTAAGTAAAATGATGTTATTTTGTTTAGAATAATTAGACCTTAAGTTTGTCTGGGCCTAGGCCGGCACATTGAAAATACCTAAATTTAGGCCCTTGGGCTAAAAATTGTCATCCCTATTCATAAACATAATTTATTTACGTTAATATTCTTACTTATACTTATACGCAACTGAATTTTTAATTAACACATTTTTCTCTAAATTAACAAGCGATACCCCTCATAATATGTAACAAAATATAAAAACAAAATGTATTGTACTTTGTTAATTATTCAAAATAAATAAACATAATTCATATATTTTAGAATACTGCTAAGCATTAATTTAATTAATGACTAATTCAACTTATGATTCGCTATAAAATAATATATTAATAACAAATTTCAAAGTTTCAAGAATCGTGCACTATTCTAAGAGTACAATTTAAGATTATTTTTACCTTAATTTCAAAGTTAACTAATTGATAAATCTAATTTACTCCTCAATCTGAGCTTCATATCTAGACATTACAAAATTCTATTAAACTTATCAAAGAAACTTTTTCAACTCAGTTACACTTAATAATCTAACATTATTCCCTCTTCCACTTTATTCTAAATTATTAAAACTAACCTTACTTAACCTAGCCACCTAATTACTAAAATACCCTTACCTATTAAAAGTTATATTTTACCCTCATTTTAATACAAAATATGCTAATTGGAATTAAATTTCAATTTTATCCTTAATTTTTTACATTTCCTATTTTGGCCTTTAATACAAACTCTTGAAGACCTTTATAACTAGAATTTCTTATTAGAATGTTGTTACTGATTTGTTATAGTTTTATTAAAATATATATATATATATATATATATAATTAACTACAAATTTAAATTATTGGGAACAATCTTTAATTATAATTTAGTTATTTAAATAATAAATTTATTTATTATAAGTCATTAAAATTTTAAATAATTAACTCTAAATTAAAATTTTAACTAATAATTAGTTTGATTCATTTGATAGAATCTATTAATTTGTTAAATTGTGTATATATAATTTTTTTCAATAGACATATTCTTTTATAATAATAATGAATAATACTTATAATACTAATAAAATTGACATAAACAGTATTGAAAAATCATTTAAAAATAATGTTACACTACTATAAGATGTTCTTCATTACATTATATCTTCTGTGGTGCACATCTAGACTTAAACATTTGCTTTGATTAGTTAAATATAGGCTGAAAAGGAATTAAAATTCCTTACCGAAGATAAGAAATTTTTATTCTTGAATGAAAGCATTAACTTTCGAGATTGCTCTTTCAAGTTCAGCAAATAACTAGCAGTAAATGCAGTATTGCATGGACTACAGATAATGGCCACGACTTATTAAAGTTACTTACATGCAAAGACCAAGAAGGTAATCAAATTAAAGATAACCCTTTTCCTTACAACATTGTACTGCTCCATCAAACATTTCATCGAGCCCATATTTATAACTAAATCCACTTTTCAGTAACTTCTCTGATGACACATCGGCCGTTTTAACTCCTTTTATGTCCTTTAAAGATCTGCCAAGCAAACAAATATTATTAGTTTAAAAGTATAAATTACTCTTTGAATATTTTTTAAATAAATTTTTAAAATATTATTATCTACAATATCGCATTATACTTTAATATTTTTAAATAGTATTAATAATATCTTAAATACTAATTATATTTTTTAATTTTTAATATGAGTCATTAATTTATACAGCTAAATAATTTATATCACTAATCTTAAAAATTAACTTTTAAGATATTAGTAAAGGCAATATTTAAAAAAAATATAAATAAATATATATTTTTATCTGTGTTGTCACTTTTAGAATCTATAATTATTAATAAGATGTAATAATAATATTTTATTTATTTTTAAACAAAATTATTTAAATTTTTGTGAAATATTAAAGTGTAAATTACACATTTTATCACTCTAACATATACTATTAATTTCAAGATTATAAGAAGAAGGTCCAAAAATCACTCAAAATTTTTTTTGAGAAGGTCCAAAAATCACTCACTCCACTGTTGGTACTGGGAACTCAGGGTACTTGGCAGAGAGGAACTTGGCCAACTCCCGATTTGTCATGAAGTGTGAAGAACAATTATACCTCCCTTTTGCTTCAGGATGCTCAAAGAGGAAGATATGTGCTCTGGCCAGATCATCCACATGCACAATAGACATGTTGAGAAGAGAAGCAACCAGCTCCTTCTCACCTAAAACAAAACAAACCAATCTGGGTCAGCTTTCAAATTTTGGTTTAGTGGGTAAACATGAAGTTCACAAACACACTGTTCATCAATATCGTGGATCAGAATACAAACTGGCGCATATGTAACAGTTGAATAAGTATGTAAAAAGGTAAATGAAACATTCAACACTATGTTTTTTTAGTCACTTACCCCATAGCATAGCCAGTGAAAGGCGTACAGAGACAGGGAATTTGGGACATATGAAGGGACCAGTCACCATCGTAGGGAGTATCGTCACAAGGTCCAACTTATGTTCCTGGGCAAACTCAAGAGCTGTCTTCTCAGTTAGAGTCTTGGAGATGAAGTAAGAAGCTCCAGATGTCATCTTAGCTCTAACGTAATCCACGTCAGTCCAGTAAGTTTCGTCCATTAGGTCCACATCTTCGCCGTTGAAGAAAACAGCTGAGACACTAGAAGTGTACACAACTCGTTTCACAGTCTCAGCTTTCAAGCATGCTTTTAATATGCCTAACATCCCATCAACCGCTATTTTGATAACCACTTCCTCGGGTTTTTTGTCTTCAAAATCCATTGGAGTTGCTACGTGGAAAACGCCGATGCAACCCTTCACAGCCTCACCGAAACTTTCAGGGTCTCCAAGGTCTGCCTCAAAAATACTGAGCTTCTCGGACGCTCCCGGTAAGCTTGTCAGGAAGTTCAAGTCTCTTTTGTGGTCTGGTCGTAAGTCGTAACGTATAGGATAAAAAAAACATATGATATTTAGCCTAGAATGGGTATCTTTAATTTTTTTTCATTTTAGATAAAATTGAAACAATCTCTCTTTTTAATTTTTTGAATTACAAGTTTATTATAAAATTTTAAATGCATTTAAAAAACTTTCTTTTAAAATTTAATCAAAATAACTATAAAATATATAATCATGTCATTTAATATTTTTTACATATCAATTTAATTTAATTTTGATTTTAAATCAAACTATTAATTAATATAGATCAAATTTAAGAATTAAATTAATTTGCTAATAATGTTTAATTAGTTCATATAAAGTTTATATCATGTATATTGTTTTCTTAATTTTAATTAAAATATAATATATTAAAAAAAAGTTAAATTTTAAACCGTAACTGCTAAAATCTAACACAATAAGCTCCGGAGAACGTTTAGTCTGTGATAAGTTAAAATCAAAAGCTTCCCTCTCTTATTCCATTTCAACCCAACCACACTGAATAAGCTAAACTTACGATTTTTAGTACTTCTATGTTATTTTCATCAAGTTATGAGCTGCTCCATCACTTCGATTTGACTCAAAACACACCGTGAAAGAAAAGTTATCAAAACTTTACCTGGGTCGGGTCTAATGGTGGCATGAACTGAGTAACCATGCTCAAGAAGCCTCATGATCAGCCATGACGCCACGAACCCTGTACCTCCTGTAACGCACACCGTACCTTTTTCACCTTCCATGTCTGTATCTTATATCTTCTACTTTGTGTCTTCTAAGCAAAGATGGAGAGCAGACGCAGTAAGTTATATTTGATCCTTCACATTTTTTAAATAGCGTGACATGTTAAGGGGTTCATATCTTTGTACCAAATATATAATCTGTTATAACTCTATTTTCGTCCCAAAATAATGCCTACTTAGTTATAAATAAACTCAAAATAATGTTAAAACAAGTTGAAACAAGTGGTACAGATCTTATGCCTATGTTTACGAGCACGGCACTTGAAATTTGAGTGGCCTTTCTCTTCTTCAATGTCTTGTCAAGAGTGGTCCAAGTGGTCCAAGGACAATTTCACGTAACCTAACCATGCTCAAGAAGCCTCATGATCAGCCATGACGCCACGAACCCTGTACCTTCTGTACCTTTTTCACCTTCCATGTCAGTATCTTATATCTTCCTCTTTGTGTCTTCTGAGCAAAGATGGAGAGCAGACGCGGTAAGTTATATTTGATCCTTCACTTTCTTTAAATAACGTGATATGTTAACGGGTTCATATCTTTGTACCAAATATATAATCTGTTATATCTCTATTTTCGTCCCAAAATAAAGCCGATTTAGTTATAAATAAACTCAAAATAATGTGAAAACGAGTTGAAATAAGTGGTACAGATCTTATGCCTATGCTTACGGCACTTGAGAAAATTGAGTGGCCTTTCTCTTCTTCAATGTCTTGTCAAGTGTGGTCCAATGACAATGTCACATAACGTAAGGGTTGTTGACGCGATAAAGAACTTGAATTGACAGCAACTCCATTTTTCAACTTGACTTAGTTAAAATATTCATCGTGTTCTTTACTGCACTTCTTACATTCTTGGTCGAGGCGGCATCGCCTCAAACAACTAATCTCTAGAAGGGAATACATTTTGAATATTTTCAACACAAGTCAAGTTGAAAAATAGAGTTGCTGTCAATTCATGTTCTTTTACTGCACTTCTTACATTCTTGGTCGAGGCGGCATCCCCTCAGACAACTAATCTCTAAAAGGGCAAAATCGTCCGTTCCTATAAATAGATTTATATCCTATTCTGATCTACCCACTGTCATCAATTCTTTTTTTCTCTTACCTGTTTATTTACTGGATGAATAAAGTTGACAGTTGAAACAGATAGAAATCCATCCAAGTCAAAGTTGAAATTTTCATTGAACCACTATTGACGTGACATTGAAGAAGGGGAAGGCTATCTAAATTTTTCAATAAATAAAAATTATTTATTAATAAATAATTTAAAATATAAAAAATAATTAAATTATATAAATAATGATAATTATAAGAGTCATTTAAAAACTATATAATTGCTTTTTAAGAGCCATCAAAATTTTATATAATTAACTTTAAATTAAAATTATTGTGCACGAATTATTGAAGTAATAAAGTATTGGGAAATTGGGTTGAGATCTGATCTCGACCGCAGCGAAATAATCAAGAAACTTTTTCGTGACTTTTGGTTTTCCGAAAACTAAGATCCATTTAATTCTATAAAATGATTAACACAAATTATAATAAAGCGAAATTTAATTCGTACCTTATTCTGAAACTTGATCTTTGTCATGTTATATCCCTCGAACTGTTCTTGAAACTAATCCGTCTCAACCACCGTAGTCGTACAAGTGTCTGGCCTCTAACAGTATTCACTGAACAGGATGAAAAAACTCTGTAACTCTTACAGAGATGGTTAAGCAAGAAGTGTTAGTTCTATAGATTTTAAGTCTATTGTTAGTTCTATAGATTTTAAGCCTATTTTAGTAATTTAATTGAAATTAAATTCTAATTTCAATTAAACTTTAATTAGAATTACAAATAATTCTAATTAAATACCAATTATGTCCATATAAAATTCAATATCTCATATTGATTTTTATTTATTAAATATCTCATATTTAAACATAAAGTTTCTCAAACTTTACAATCAAATCCAACTTGATTAAATTAAATTTGCTTTCTTCAACCCATTCTATATGTTAGACCCATTAAGTTCCTAAATATGTTGGCAATGATTATAAAATCTAATTTTAATTCATAATTAAAATTAGATAAAACTCCTTTTAATTTATTTTTAATTCTCCTATTAAACAATTTATAATCATAGATCAAGATTGGCGTCTAACAAAGCATTATGACCATCCAAATATTTATGAATGTCAAAGTGGTTTTGACTAACCTTTTCGTGCATAATTTTTCTGTATAATTCAATCCTTTCATCATACGATGTTCCGATTAGACATAAAGCATGGAGTTAATGTCTACTTTATTTTGAGTCTAATCATATTAGTTCTCTGCCATTAGCTATCGATTCAATTAATGACATTTGTAAACTATTTACAAAGCATTATTTCACCTTGGCCAAGGATTTTTTGAATTGATATTAATCGAGAATAACGAAACATTTTTCCTAATTACTTTAGGGTGATGAATCCTATTTTGATCACTCAACTATCTCCATATAGTTCATGCTACATCTAATGACTACCGATTAAATGACCTATTATTAAATAGATCATAAGAAGTACCAAAACATAGCAATCCCCATATAAGATAACTTTGATGGCCTCAAGTCAAAGGATCACTTATACAACCATCACAATGAGAATTCCATAGACATACAAGTAATGTTCCAAATGAATTTCTCATATTGAGTCCGTTCAGTGAACTTGTTCACTAGTAAGCACCCACACGTTTATTTAAGTATCTCTAAACTTTAGCCTATGAGATCAACTACTTCCTTCATAAGGAAAAACAAAACGCATGGTAGTCTTTTTACGTTCTATTAATGTCCAATTTTAATACAACAATGACTAGGAACATTTAGGAATAATACATAAATGTAATATGAATCTCATAATTATAATCTCATTATAATTTCATTTGCAA